>JAJOOS010082271.1:0-14703 GCA_029582725.1 Solanum chiquidenum
TTGACTTTTGTTTATTAATTGCTTACTGAGTTCTTACAATTCGTTTCACAAACCCCCCCCCCCTTTTAGTGAATTGTTGTTTTTGTGGAAGTACTTTGACTAATCGAATATAATCGTGAGTTAAAGTAAAGTCTAAACCATTTTCCTCGGGATCGACCCCAACCTACAATTTGGGTTCTGTACTTGATAACGATCGCTTATGCTTCTGTAAGGAGGTGTAATTTGAGCGTATCAAGGCCAATTCTGCACTACCTCTATTTTTTGTGTATCAACTCTAATTCCACCACCGGAAATAATGTGGCCTAGGAATTCCACAGAATCAAGGCAGAACTCACACTTAGAGAATTTAGCATAAAACTCTCCATCCTTTAGAGTTTGGAGAGCTATTCTGAGATGGCTAGCATGATCTTCCTTATTTGTCAAATAGATTAGAATGTCATCAATGAATAAGATAACAAACATAACTAAATAAGGCTTGAATACTCTATTCATAGGGTCCATAAATGTTAAAGGAGCATTCGTCAAACCAAAATACATTACTAGGAACTCATAATGACCATATCGGGTCCTAAAAGTAGTCTTTGGAATATCACATTCCCTTACTCTCAACTGATGATAGCCAGATCTGAGGTTTGTCTTATAAAAACAAGTGGCACCCTGAAGTTGATCAAAGAGATCATCAATTCTCATAAGAGGATACTTATTCTTGATAGTAACCTTGTTCAAGTGATGCTAATATATGTACATCCCAAGAGAACCATATTTCTTTCTCAAAAATAAGACCGGAGTACCCCAAGGTGAGCACTTGATCGAATAAAACCTTTCTCAAGGAGATCTTTCAACTGCTCTTTTAGCTCTTTCAACTGCTCTTTTAGCTCTTTCAACTCTGTTGGTGCCATTCTATAAGGCGGAATAGAGATAGGATGAGTATCGGGAAGAATATATATACCGAAGTCTATTTCTCTCTCAGGAAAGACTCCGGGAAGATCATCTAGAAAGACTTCTACAAACTCACTTACAACTGGAACTGACTGAATAGGTGGTGTCTCAACACTAGAGTCATTAACTCGGACTAAGTGATAGATGCACCTCTTGGAAACTAACTTTCTCGCCTTAAGGTATGAAATAAAATGAACTTTAGGCATTGCTGACCTACTCTTCCACTCTATAACTAGCTCATTAGGAAACTGGAACTTAACAACTCGAGTTCTACAATCGATAGAGGCATAACAAGCATGAAACCAGCCCATACCTAGAATGACATCAAAATCTACCATATCTAACTCAACTAAGTCAGCCATGGTGCGCTTGTGATTTACGGGAATGGTACAATCACGATAGACTCTCTCTCTCAGCTAGAATAGACTTACCAACAGGTGTAAAAACATTGAAGGGCTCAAGAAGTTGCTCAGGAAGGTTATTTAAGTTCATAGCAGTGTAAGGAGTCACAAAAGATAGACTCACTCCTGGATCTAGCAAAGCATAAACATCGAAAGTAAAGATTTTATCATACCAGTGACAACATCTGGAGAATTCTATTGCTCTTAGAGATTGGTAATAGCATATAGATGGTTTGCCCGTCCACTGGTCCCTGAAGTAGCTCCTCCAGGTGCAACTCTGCCTGGTAGAGCAACTGAAAAAGATTGGTCTTTATTGCCCCTATTTCCACCGCCCTGCCTATTCTTAGGACACTCTTTCATGAAGTGACCCTCTTGACCACACTTGAAACAACCAGTGGAGCCATCACGACACGCTCCTTGGTGGTTCCTACCATACTTAGCACATGTAGGAGCCCAGCTTCCTCCTTTTGCCACACTACCTTGAGACTGTGCAGATTTAGCTCTGAAATTCTACAAATTCTAATTGTTGAACTCACATATGTTCCTTGGTGCAGGTGCACTGGTAGATGATGGAGCAGGTCCCTTTTGCTTATGTTGGAAAGATGACCAGTTTACATTGCTCTTCTACGATCTGGACTCATTCCTTGTCTTAGCTCTCTTGTTTCTAGACTCTTCTCTATCCCTCAGCTTATCTTCCTTAACCTGTTGCACGTGGATCATAAGTCTTGCTATGTCCATTTCCCCTATTAGCATTGCTTCCTTGGCTTCTTTACTTGACAGATGAGACAACCCAACAACAAAAAGACTCATCTTACTCCTCATATCCGCAACCATCTCCGGAGCATAACGGGAGAGTTGGGTGAACTTAAGGCTATACTCATGCACACTCATAGATTCCTGGTTAAGGGTGAGAAATTCTCTTACCTTTGCCTCTCTTAGCTCACGGGGAAAGAAATGCCCCATGAAGGCACTCTCGAACACAGCCCAGCTCAACATCGGTGCACCCTCAACTCTACCCTTTTTCCATTGATCAAACCAGATCCTAGAAACACTCTACAGTTGGTATGCAGCTAGTTCCACTCGCTTAGTATCAAAAACACACATAATGTCAAACACTTTCTGCAGTTCCTCTACAAATATTTCGGATCCTCAATCACACTTAAACCGGTGAACCTTGGGGGATTCTTCCTTAAGAACTCATGGATCCTTGAAGTGTCAGCCACTTCATGTCGAACCTATCTCTATTGCCCAACTTGATTGGTCACAGCTTGACTCAACAACCGAATAGCTTCCCGGAACTCAACAGTAGTGACCTCTCCTTGGGGTTGCACTTCTAGTGCATTATTACCCCTTGACCCTGTGTCTCAACATTCCTCCTAGAGGGACAACCTGTAGCAGCTATTTGTGGAGGCATTATCTGAAAGATCCGCGTAAGCACGAGTTAGAGAGAAACTTTATAGATAAAAACTCTATCGCACGAAATGAGTATGAAAGAAGTGAGATAGTTCCTAAATGTTGCTACCTCCTAATTATAGATGTGGCGTGCTTCACACCGATAACTAGGACTCTACAAACACGGCTTCATAGACTCCCTAGGACTCTTGAACTTTGTGCTCTGATACCAACTTTGTCACGCCCCGAGCCTACACCCTGGGCGGTACTGGCACTTGAGAACCATTGTTGGCCCCAAGCGAATCCTTGGTTTGGCTTACTACTCAACGAAAAACTTTACTCAACATATAAAAGAACTCAAAGATAAACCCATGTAATAAACTTAGAATGTTGTAAAGGAAACATTCAACTGGCTAAAAGGCAACTCAAGTCTCAGACATCAATAACTGAAAGAAAAGACTAATGAACTAATACTCTATATCTATCTATGAAGCCTCAAATACAATAAGGGATGTTGGGATAACAACCTCAATCATCTTAACAATCTGAAATGACAAAACATAATAAAAAGGGATCCTCCGGAAGCAAGGAGGCTAACCAAACGACTTTGAAGCTCAACTGGATCAACGAAGCACTGGATGCTGATCCTGGTTACCTGTATCTGCATCATAAAAGATGCAGGCCAAATGGCGTCAGTACATGGAATGTACGAGCATGTGAGGGGAATTCTAAAACAAGACATAAGTTTGGAAAGGAACTGAAGAAACTTACCTCGTCTCAACTCAACTCAACTCAATTCAGTATAAAGCAGTAATCAAAATGCAGTATAAAGAAAAGCTTTAAACAGTAGATAACAGCTCAATGCATTTGAAAATACAATATAAACTCTGCTTGTATACATATAAAGATACAAAATAAGTTCGTGGGAGATTCTCTAACCAACAACCATCACTATGAGCTATGTGATGATACAACGTCTCACCCACGCTACCAGAACTTTCCTATACTTTGTTGGGGTATAGAACTACTCAACTATGTTGATCTACTAGTCTATGCTAAAAAACATTAAGGAATCATCTAAAAAGTATGACCATTTCTACCCACGTTGGCTACATGGTTTATGGAGCCTTGGAGTTTTCTGAACCTGTCCCCATATCGGTGATCAATACTACTCCCAAAATTTAACCAGCTCATATGTTTAAAAACATAACACCTTCTATGGTTTGAGAATATTACTCAAAAACTAGCTCAAAAGCTCTCTTGGAAATGGGTGTTTCCTCTCTTGTTTAAATTTGAAAACATTTACTCTTTGGGAATACTTAGTTCCCATAAAATATTTTGAAGAAAATGAACTTCACTCTTAATATTACTCAACTCAATGCTCAAGTCTTAAAACAAGTTTAAAACATTTGTAAAAAACTTTTAAAAAGACTCTAAGAAATCTCTAGACTTGGCACTTAACTTTCATTGAGTTTGAATTTATGTATTCAAGGTTGTGATTCATGTTTATGGATGATTTTTAGATTTTTAGAAGTCATTTAGAATAGTTAGAATCGGTAGGAAGTGTTAGTACACTTTACAAGGACTCAGATGGCTAAACGACGAAAAATGGGTGGAGACAGATGTCCCTGGCGCACTGCTGGTGCGGGGCGCCAGCCCCTAAAGTTGAGAGAGAAGTTTATGGCACACTGCTGGCGCGCTGCCCTAGCCTCTCTAGCGCATCTGAGGCATGCCGCGCCTACCCTTCTCCAGATCAATTCAGATGAATTTTTCAACTCATTTTCTGATCTTCATTCGATTAAATTCGATTCTTTTCCTCAATTTCTCTTTAGATTCATATACCCAAAATATGTACACAAGAATCTACTAAAAACAACTCTAATAAGTGATACAATTTCCTCAAGAACTCATCAATCTCATCCCAATTCAAGAATGAAAGCAAATTCAAGAACACAAATCAAGAACATTAAACTTTCAACTTCTTAGGAGGAATTTACACTTAAATAAACATGATTGGCGCGTGGGTGAACAAACCCAATGCTATGTGAACTCACTTATCTCTTAAAGATCAACCCTTGGTGAAATCCGCAACCAAAATCTTAAGAACTTTGACGAATCTTGACCTTTCTCCTCTTTCCTCATCTTTTCTCTTCTTGAACTCTTTTTCAGAAACCCTAGCGTGAATTGTAATTGCGTAAACTGAACCAATTCAGTTTAGACCACTAATTAATTTCAAAAAATGAATTAAATTTGATAGGTTAATGAAAATACTAAAATACCCCTCTTAAATCTGGGTAACTTTTCATGTCTAGACAGCCCGACTTCAAACGGGCATATCTCCCTCATACGAGCTCTAAAATTAGCAAACTTGGTGGCGTTGGAAAGAGAATTCCAAGACCTTTCATTTGACATATTATAAGCCACCTAACTCATCCTTTACTGAAAACTATGGTCATTTAAAGTTGACCCAAAACTCATACTTAGCATAACTTTGCCAAAATTTCCAATTTTTACTCTTTCAAAAAATAGTTCTTTCTAATTTCAGTTCTTTCAAATACCGAGGTATTACACCAAAAAAGGCAAAACAAATACTGCTCATGGACAAACAAAAAAACCCAAGCATGAGAATCAAGAGAGTTCAAAACTCCCACTACAGTCAACTAGTTCAAAACGCAGCACTCATCTAAACATGACTTGGGTTGGGGGTGTTTTTCTTACTTTCATTTTGGGCTTTTGACCATGTTATGTTTTTGTTTTAATAAAATATGGCATTTGGCCTTTTCAGTTAAAAAAATAACTTGGTTAATCAAGAAGATAATTATGAATTAATTTTTGTTACAGAAGAAAGAGGACTCAACTTTCTTTAACTATATTTTACCATAATTATAATTATATTCAAAAATATATTTTATTAATTACTTAATTAAGTTACCATATTTATCTTAAAAATTATTTGAAGGTGTAGCAAATTTTATACACTTGAACAAAACTTAAACTCATATGTATATGTGTAATGTGTTTTCATAAAGCTTATGAGAATATTTTACTTTTAGCTAATTATTGGTGGAGGATATTAGTGAGGGTAAAGTTGTCATATTTTAATTTTCTTACTTTAATAAAATATAAATAAAAGAATTGTTACAAAAAAGTCAAAATAAAAAATGTTTGCGTAATATTGTGAATCAAAGGGGGTTAATGTTACAGAGCAAAACCTGAGGAGAGGTATCTGAAATTATTCCTATCTTTAGTTAAAGACCATAAAATTTGAAAATCTTCTTTATTTTTTTAAAATTTCGTATTAAGTCAAAATTTGGCAAACGATTCAAATGGATGGAGTTTCTATTGCTAGAAATTTCCATGCAATTACAAAAATGATTTGAGTTTCACCTTTTACATTGATCAATTTACCCAAAAAAAGACAAAGCATTTCAATCCAAAAATCCTCTCAATTAAGAATTTAAGAACCCTAATGAGAGAATGCAACAATCCATTTGAGTTGATTAGCATTTTCCCAAATTTTTATGCTTAAATTAAAGAATCGACCTCTGAAGGTTGATTTTGTTAAAAAAAAAATAAACCAACCTGACAGAGTATTCAGATCAGCCTCTTGACATTGTTAACAGGATAAGATTACTTTATGCTAAATTTTAAAATTCAAGAACTACTTTTAAAAATGCAGTATCTGTAATCACATTAAAAATACAAAAAACATTGTCAAAAATTAACTCCATCGATCAATGACAGGAAAACTAAAATCAATATTAATTGGGTGGGTTCATTTAATGGATTTTTGTGATAGAAATAATTTTTTTAAAGATGATAATTAAGTAAGTTACGTGAGTTTAGGAGCTTTATAGACTAGGATATTTCCCCTTAGGGGAAATTACGCGGCTAATATACTTCTTAATTATGTATTATAGCTATAGTCTTAAATAATTACCCTCGCCACTAATGTTTCATCCTAGTTGCTATATGCCATTTTCGGATTTGTATATCCCACATAGATTACCATATTTGTTGTTTTCTTCAATTATACAAATTAATATTTCTCTGTTATCGTAATCTTTTCACTAATTTTTCTCCTTAATTCACTCAAACACAATCAAATTTCAAATTTTTTTAAAAAAAAATCCCTCTCAAATCATCCACCACCATCAAACCGAGTTCTTCTTCTTCTTCTTCCTTCGCACCTAGTGAGCACCACCAACCACCATCAAACTACCACTATAAGAAAACTGTTGAATACCTGGGGATTTTCCTAAGGATAATATAGTAAATCTGCATGTAATTTGATTACCTGCGAATTTTGTTGCAAAATGAAATCCGATGGAAAAAACTTCGTAGGCAACTTACCTGCGTATTTATACAAGCCCTATGTAATTTACTTGGGGAATTTAAATTTGCAGGTGTTACTTGTGGATTTATCTGATATAACTATAAAAAACTCTTGTGAATTTTTTGCCAAAATTTCTTATAAAAATTAAATTTCTTGCAGATTTTCATAAAAATATTTTGCAAGTAATTCCCCATGAAGATCCCCAAGTAAATTCGTAGGATTTTGGAGATGAAATTTTGTGAAACAAAAGGAAATTTCTTGCTGATATATATGAAAGTATTAATCAAGATGATTCCTATGAAAAGAAACCCGCAAGAACCAACAAAAAACACAATTCACATTATATCACTTCATTCAACAAAAAAACAGAATTCATAATTCATAAGTCCTATGAAAAAAAACCTGCAAGATCAATAGTTTATGATTCTTAAACATACAATAACAAAATACAACTCAAATTTGAATCCTAAATAGTACTATCAACTATCTCAATCCTTATTTGAAGATGATGCGTTATAATGGACAAAACAATTGTCATTCACGTTATCATGGGCAGAATCACTATTATTCACGCTATTAGAGTCATCACCATTTTCATTCTTATAAGATTGATTGTCTTCTTGATCGAGATGATTGTTCATTTGAAGATGAACGGTGTATACATGCTTCTTCAATAAGTCCAATTCCCTCCTCATCCTCTTATTTTTGTGACGCCCTTTCTACGGTTGAGCATATAAGTCAACATTGGAAACATTTGTCTGAGCTTTAATCATCTCATCAATTTCTCTTGATAAAGCTGATGTTGATTGTTTAGACAATGCCTTTACAGATCAACCCAGGGAGCCAAGACTTTTAACTCTTCCTTTTTTCTTTCCACCAACAAATTACACCCAGATATCCATTTATGTTAATTGAGAAGGTTGACCAACTAAATTAGTTTCTCCTTCCGCAACTGATGAACTTTGAGAAGCTAATAATTCTTGTTTCTTTCTTTCAAAAGTATTTTGCATCAAAACAAGTTATTTGAGACAATATTTAAAGGAAAATCTCTAGCTCTCACCATTAACTGGCAACCATCAAAAGCAATATACTTGTCAACATTGATATTAACAAATAAAATATGATTACATAAGATCTTAGGATGATGGCTCGCTTTCTTGATTACCATTGAACATGCATATACTAGCATGGTGTTTTTTGTAGTACTGCTAACTTCTTATTATTTGTACTTGAAGTAAAAGTGTCAAGATGTTCTTCACTTATGATTGCTTTCACTTGGAAGAACACTACATCTACCACTACTATCTGAATTCTACAATATAACTGATTCTCAAGGCTGGCTTATTAGATTCACATAACAACTCCAACAAATTGGATTCAAAAGGAGAAGGTTGGCTGGTGCTTCTGCATTGATTAGAAAAGGACAAACCTTTGCTCACAAAATTCCTTTAAAATTTTAATCCATTGTGGAGGTTGTAGTCAATATGAAATAGATAAATATATTTTTACCTATATTATATTGTTCTCTTTTGAAGATATCAACAAAAGAATGTTCTCTTTCCTATTAGGAATTTATGAATGTTTGAAGGCTGAAAAATAAAGTTATAAATCCTAGTGTATTGAAGCAGATGGGGACTTCCTGTCAATGTGAGAATCGCAGAAAGTATTAGCTGCACATTTTTGCCTATGTATAATCCCTAAAAATATTTTTTCAGACAATCTGAAATTTTCCTACCCATTAAAAAGGATTTTTTTTTAAAAAATTTGGTCCATTTACCTAGGGACTTACCTAGAGATATTATTTCTACGAATACATTTCCCTAGGTAATTTTGCCGAAACTAATTTAGTGCAAAATAGTACCAACTTTAGCTGCGAAATTTGGTGGGAATATAAGTTTCACATGTAAAATATTCTAATATTGAGGATTTTAACATTTTCGCAAGAAAAATGCAAGTATTACCTGCGACAATTTTCCCCAGATAATATCCCCATGTAATTCACACTTTTCTAATAGTGCACAAGCCCACAATCCACTAGTCACTACAGCAAACTAAACCACCACTACGAACTTCCATCCTTACCACCTTTGTTCCTCTTCCTCGTCACTGTTAACCGTTAAAACCCCTTTTTCGGTTAAATTCGTCACGATCCAACGGCTTCGCAGAAATCCAGACGAAGCAGCTCCGACAGACTAGATCTCCGACGAACAATAATAACACCACCTCCGGTGAATTGGCTCCACCAAAACCCCAACACTTAATGGACCTGGGTAAAAAATATCTATAGAAGAAGAAGATGAATCTGGGTCAATGGACCAGGATCATGGTGAAGAAATTAAGGTATTTTGTATATATTTTGTGATTTGTATTTTTAGCAATACATTTCACATTATGTTGTATACGATTGTATGGATTTAGTGTATCAATGTTTATTGTAGTTTTTTTTTATACTTTTTAGACCTTATTTGTATATTTTCAACAATTATATACAATTACTTCTTTTGTATTTGTATATTATCAGCAAGTATACGTTCCAACTATTATTTATATAATTTTAGCATTATCGAGGTATTTATATGATTTATTTTGTATTTTTTTTGTGTTATATATCTATCAATACATTTCACATTATATTGTAAATTATTCTATGAATTTAGCGTAACAATGTTTATTGCTGGTTACTTACTTTTTAATACCTTATTGCATATTTTTGAACAATTATATACAATTACTTTTTTATATTTGTATGAGAAAATGGTCTAAAAACCCCCAAACCTATATCCGAAATCTCAACTACACACTCCAACTTCACGAGTGTCCTATTACCACCCTGAACTTCATTTTTTTTTTATTTTCTACACACTTAAATGCTAACCTCAACACATAAACCTAACAAATAGTCCACGTGATTGCACGCACCGGGTCCCCCACCTCTTCAACTCCCAATTCCTATTTTTTTTTCCCATTTCCCTCCTAAAATGTAAAAGACCCAAAAAGTATTATTTCTCCTTTTCATCTCCTTCACCATTTGCATATGCATTTCTGTTGATGATCGAAGGATTTTGCTGTGTATTTTGAACTTGATTTCGTAGTTTATCAATTGATTTAGTAAAAGATTAGTTATTTATCCCTTATTTCGAGTTTGTGCTTTATCCCTTAGGGTTTCTATTAATTCATGAAATTAAGAGCAACATTGTGTGAAATCTTATGTGTGGCCTACGATTATACTGTTAGGTGTTCATTTACACCATATTATACCACATTTTTCATGAAATTAGGTTTTCCCCTTTCTCGTCTAAGTCGCACAATTTTGTATTTATGTTCGTCTTAGTATTATGTTCATGGAGTGTTGTATTTATGTTCTTCTTAGTATTATATTCGCAGAGAAGCTGCAACTAAGTTGTATTTATGTTCGTCTTAGTATTATGTTCATAGAGAAGCTAATGCTACTATATTGTATTTATGTTCGTGTTAGTATTATGGTCATATTTCTACAATGATACTATATTTTTAAGTACTATTCTATTTTTTGGATTACTCTCAGGTTACAGTATGTCTTTAATTACTATTCTATTTTTTTGATTGTCTTCAGGTAAGAGATGTATGGGTTTACTTTGATTACTCTAAGGTGGTACCATGGTGGGGTGTTAGATTTAAGTAGTGGGGAACCAATATATAATGGGGGAAAAGTTACAAAAATTTTAGATGTTGATGTAGATAAAATGTCATATTTTGAGTTAAAAGACTATATTAGAGACTTGGTATATAATACAACTTGCACCTTTAATATTAAAGAACCTAACAGTGGCATTTTGGTAGATGTTGATAATGATAAGAATATTTTAGACATGATGTGTTCCTTGGAAGATGGGGATGTAGTGGAGGTATTTGTTAGGAATTTGGTTGATGAGGCAATTGTGGGGCCCATGTTAATAGAAAATGGTAGTCATATGGATATGGGAGAATCTAGTTCATCTTTTAATACAAGTCCTAGTAAGAGTGAAAAATTTACTTTGAGGTAGGTGAAGACCATTAAAACAGTGAGGACCCTGTTGCTACTTTTTCAACCTCACCTCGTTTCACTACCACACCTCCTTTCAATGGTGCTACTGCAGATGTTGTAGGAGATGATGATATAGATGTTGGTCCTACTGGACCTGATTTCTCATAAGAAAAAGTAGAGGGTTCTAATTATTCAACTGAGGATAGTGTTGAGTGTGAAGTTGAATTAGTTGGAGATAATGATGAGGAAGAGTATGGTAGTGATGTACATGAGGAAGTTAGGGAGTTGAGGGCTGAAAAGAGAAGTTTTAAAAGGAGGAAAAGAAGGGAAAGAGTACCAGCTGACAATGAAGAGGGTGAAGCTGGACCAGATCTAGGTTTTGATGAAACTGAACAGGTAAAGTAAATCATGAAGGAAGGCTAGGAGGTGATGAGCCTTATTTTGCAAGTTCTGATGAGGATAGTTTTGAGTTAGATGAAGATGAGTGTTATGATGATGATGAACATGAATTTGGTAGAACAAGAAGGGTAAAGTTGTCAAGAAAGAGTAGTTCAAAAACTCAAAACATCATTCATGATCCTACTGCAAAGAAAGTTGTGTGGCAGTTGGGCATGGTGTTTAAAGATGTGAACGAATTTAGACAAGCAATAACTAAATATGTAGTTAGAAGGAGGGTTGAGGTGGAGAAGTGGGTGAATGAGCCAAAGAAAGTTAGAGTTAGATGCAAAGATGGTTGTCCATGGCTTTTGTATGGATGACTTGACAAGACAACAAATAATTTCATGATAAAAACTTACAATACAAAGCATACTTACAACAAGACAACTAGAAATTACTTGTGCATTCCAAGGTTTTTATCTGAAGCCTTCAGAGAAAGAATAACTGAGCAACCAAACATAAGTCTTCAAGTTGCAGGAGATGATTAGGAAAAAGTTTAAACTTTATGTTGGCAAGACTAGTGTGAGAAGAGCAAGAGCTAAAGTGTTGAAAGATATAATGGGTAATCATGTTGTGGAATTTGGGAGAATACTTAACTACAAGGATGAATTGTTAAGGACCAATCCAGGGACCAGTTGTGTTGTGAAAGTTGGTGAACCTGATGTAGAAGGAAAATCAATATTTCAGAGTTTTTACATATGTTTTGATGTTCTAAGGAAGGCATGGATACATTGTAGGAAGTGCATAGGCTTATATGGTTGTTTCCTTAAAGGTGTTTGTAAAGGCCAACTGTTAGTTGATGTGGCCAAGGATGGTAACAATCAGATGCTGCCACTTGCTTGGGTACTAGTTGAAAGGACAACAAAAACACATGGACCATGTTTGTCAAGTGCATAAGAGATGATCTGGGACTTGGAGATGGTGAAGGTCTCACCTTGATTACAGATATGCAAAAGGTATGTGAACTTATTTTGTAATTTTCATTTTATGTATGTAATTGTAACATAATTATCATCTATTGCAGGGAATGTCTGTACCAATTACAGATGTATTACCTAAGTGTGAACATAGAATGTGTGCTAGGCACATATTAGCTAACTGGGCTAAGGATTGGAGGGGTCTTTAAAGAATACAACAATTTTGGAAGATATCTAAGAGTACTTGAGTCTCAATTAAGGAAATATATAGAGAAGATGAAGTTGTTAGGTCCAGAAAAAATGATAGATAACTTAATGTACTACAAAATTAATTATTGGTGCAAAGCTTACTTCAATAATGAAGTGAAGTGTGACTTTGTCGACAACAACATGTTTGAGTGTTTTAATGCATGGATCTTGGCTGCTAGACACAAGACAATCATTACTATGCTTGAAGAAATAAGAGTGAAGATGATGACAAGAATAGCTAATTTAAGGGAGTTCCCAAGTACTTGGAAGTGTAATTTCTCTCCAATGGCTCTGAAGGTTTTAGAGGAGAACATTAGTAGGTCTATGGACTATACCATTGAGTTTAATGGAGTTGCTGGATTTGAAGTGAAAGAAGGTCTTTGTCAACACAAAGTGGATATTGCTAGGAGAACTTGCAGTTGTAGGGTGTGGCAGTTAAGGGGCATACCATGTGCACATGTTGTGGCTGCATTATAGTTTAAGAAGTTTTCTCTTTATGACTATATAGACAGATGCTACAATAAGGAAACTTACTTGAGGACTTGTGCCAATGTTATTGAGCCACTCACAAACATGGAGATGTGGCCAGTTTCTACAAACCCCATTATTGAGCCACTTGAAATCACAAGTGTAACACCCCGTATCCAAAACAGACCAAAAATGCAGATTTTGAGAAGTTGCAGGTGCAACTCACGGTTGCCATCCACGGACCGTAGGTCAGACCACGGCCCGTGCTGGTGGTCCTTGGTTCACCACTGCAACCCCTCCCCAACCCAGCTCAGAAAAATCGGCTAAGTCTCCACCCACGGTCCTTAGGTCAGACCACGGTCCATGGTCTATGTCCGTGGATCGAGGCCTCCTTTACCTAGTCTCTGACATGAACTACGGTCGACCATCATGGACCGTCATTCGATCCACGATCCGTAAGTATGACCGTAGGTAAGGGTCAACTGCCAGTTAGCTGAAAATTGTTGATGGGTCAACTTCATATGGTCATAACTTTTATCACAAAAGGAATTATGTGTCCCATGAACTATGATGTGATATATAATTGAATCCTCTTTCTAACGCCACCAAGTTTGCTAAAATCCGACCTCCGAGTGAATAGTTATGCTCGTTTTAGTGAAACTCTGTTGTGCAGACTTGATCGACGGACCCAATCGACGGACCGTCGATTGATTGACAGCCCGTCAGTCCAATCCGTCGATCACTCCGACAGCAATTAAGTCAGGGGTCTTTTGGTCTTTTCCTATTTCGTTTAACCCCTAAGATACGTCGTTTAGACCCTAAATTATGAGGTTTTAGTCAGTTTAAGCCTAGAAACATAACTAGAACTTACCTAAGTCAAATCATTAATCAAAACTTAGAAAAATTAGAACGCTAAGAGGAGAAAGAGGTCAAGAACCCTAGTTCAAGAACACAACAAGTTTTCTTCAGTTTCAGCCCTGAAATCAAAGGATTTCTCCGTGAAATTCGTCACCAGGTATGTGGGATTTCACTAGTGGGTTCCTTTCGCCTATTGGGTCTCTAGTTTTCAGTCAATTTCTTGATTCCCTTGTCATGAATTGACCTAGGGTTTCTATAATTACAGCAGATCATCGTGAATTAGTTATTAACATGTTCCAAATCAGATTATCATGTTATTGCTCAGTTTATTGCATGAATTTCAGAACCCTAGCTATGTATTTCTTTAGTTCTTGAATTACACATGCTAGGTCAGATATTTCAGTTATTCAGTTATACATGCCTTAGTTATTAATGCATCAATATCAGTTTAATTGTTGCATTCTCAGTTTGCATGTTCAGTTCTGAGCTATCCAGTATTTACAAAAATTCAATCATAAATAGTTAACCATTTAATTCATTAGGAGTAGCATAATACCGAGTTGGACTAGGGTTCAACGTACCCATATAGTCCCAGAACTATGAGCCACGTAGGTGTAAGTCCCCTCTGTGGGCAACATCAGTTTAGTGATCACGCCAGTCATGCCTCTATACCTTTGGCCAGGTATATTGGGTCCTCTCGAT
>JAJOOS010082275.1:0-15655 GCA_029582725.1 Solanum chiquidenum
CACAATGCCTTAGCAAAGTGTAACAACCCTATAGTACATGGGATCGTGAAAGCACCAGGGTCTTCCTTCTTCTGCACAAGAGATCTTGTAGCAATAGCGCTACAATGCTGGAATCTATCATCATCTTCAAAACTCACAGACCTTTTCTTTGTCACCATATCCTTCATAAACTTCTCATACCCAGGCATTTGCTCCAAAGGTGGTGGAGGTCAAGGTATGGGGACCACTTTCTGAGATATCTCTGTTTCTTTCTCTGTCGCATTCTCAGACTCTTCTTTAACCTTTACCACATCATCTTTTTTTCTAATCTCAACATCCACCATAGAGGGCATAGGTGGATCTACGGTTTGCTTACCCCCTCGAGTAGTAACTGACATACAATGACCATCATTCTTTGGATTCTGGATGGTATTGCTAGGAAGAGTGCCAGGTTGACGTGGGTTCACTGTAGTAGACAACTGAGTCATCTGCTGCTCTAGATGCTTTATTGACACTACATGGGCATCAACATTTTGCCCAATACCAGACAAGTCGTGTCTCATCTCCTTCACATTCTCATCAGTTGCATTAAACCTTCTCATCATTTTATGCATCATATCTTCAATACGCGCCATATTGCCTCCAGCTTCCCTAGTACCAGATTCCCAATTTTGAGGAGGAACATAAGGGCCAACCCGATCGTTTATGTTGACATAGTTGTTCCGGTTGTAGTTGTTGTCGCGATTGAAGTTCCCATCTCGAACATATTGACCCTCTCGGTTGTAATTGCCATAGTTCCGACCTTGGTTTCCTTGACCTTGGCACCAATTTTCCGTGTTGGATCCTTGGGCGTTTGGTCGGAAACCCCCCGTCTAATCATTCACCGCATTAGCATACTCTTCATAGTAACACTCTTCAACTGGTGGTGGTGTTCTAGTCAAGTAATTCACAACATTTACCTTATCTACACCTCCGCTCACATGCTTTAATACCAACCCCAACTCGGTCCTCATCTGAGCCATCTCCTCCGCAGACTGGTTGTTTGTAGCATGAACGGCAAATGTGTTTCTCCCAGTATCCGACCTCCTAGTGCTCCATGCTTTATTGTTGCGAGAGATTTTCTCCAGCTTTTCTACAATCTGCGCGTATGTGCACTCACCATATGATCCTCCAGCTATAGTATCAAGCACTGCTTTATTGTTGTCATCCTGACCTCGATAGAAATATTCCTTTAGCGACTCATCATCAATACGGTTATTCGGAACACCTCTTACAAATGCAGTGAACCTGTCCCAAGAGCTACTCACAGACTCTCCAGGTAATGCCAAAAAATTATTGACCTTATCTTTGTGGTTGAGCTTCTTGGACACTGGATAATATCTTGCTAAGAACACATCCTTCAATTGATCCCATGTATAGATTGAGTTATAAGGAAGCTCAGTGAACCATACAGTAGCATTGCCTATCAGTGATAAAGGGAACACTCGCAACCCAATGACATTCATATCTAAGTCTGGTCGACCTACACAGCTTTTGCAAACCACCCTTAGCTTGGCTATGTGAGCATGTGGCTCCTCTGATGGTGACCCCGAGAACAAGCCCCTCGCTGTAAGCATCTGCATCAAGCTACTGGTCACTAAAATGTGTGCCTCGGAGGCAAAGGGGGTAGAACAAGAGGTCCATCTGAGTCAGCAATATTGACGTTACCCTTATAGTTATCATACAGTCGTGGGCCTGGTGGATCCAGCATCCTCAATGCACCTCCCAATTGATTTTTAGTTGGAACCTGGTTGTCCCCACCAACTACCCTTGGAGGTTGCAACTCAACTTCATCACCTAGATTGCCTCCGATAGGATTAACTTGAACTCCTGGATTGTTCATTCTTCGCAAAGTTCGGTTCAACTCTGGATCGTACGGGGTAAGTGGTTCACTCTGGCTCCGTGTACTTGGCATACACTAGAGTCAGAACCTGAGAGAGAAAAAAAGAAAAAGAAAAGTAAAATTAGGAAATATTTGACTAACGTTCAATAATGTAGTTAAAATAAATCTAAAAGCCAAATTCCCCGACAGCGGCGCCAAAATTTGATACGCTCAAATTACACCTCTCTAAAGAAGCATAAGCGATCGTTATCAAGTAAAGAACCCAACTTGTAGGTTAGGGTCGATCCCACGAGGAAAATGGTTTAGACTTAACTTTAACCAACAATTATATTCGTTTAGTCAAATTACATCCAGAAATAAGTAATTAAAGGGGGGGAATTTGTGAAACAAATTGTAAGAATTCAGTAAGTAATCAGTAAACACAAGTCAATTTTGGTTGTTATCAAGATGAGAGAATTAACTAGGCTATACGTGTTCCCCACATGCTCATAACACAGTAATCCTAGTAATAGCAATTCTTTCCTAGTGTACTACATGCAAAGTGATAAGTTAGGTATCTCTAAATCCTTGGTCCGGCATCTAGAGAATTTCACCCCGCACCTTGGTCTGGCTACGTGTGTATAATTTACTAACTCTTACCTTTACCGCATATTAGACATCACATCAATGTTTGACTTGGTTATTACTTTGCACCAATCGACACTAGCCTATTAGATAGTTTCACACTAAATCTATGTTGATAATTCTTTTCTTGTTGATTACCTCCTTGGTCCGGCAAGTAGCAACAAGGTGAGTTCTAACGTTGGCCACCGTTAAAAAGACTTCTAAATGAAAGAATTATCAATGCATGCAACAACACTATTCAAGAATTGCTTATTTACTATTCATACTTTGTTAATCGCTCATGGTTCCCACAGCCCTAGTTGTGGAGTTTAGTTACCCATAATCATATAAACACAATTCATTGTTTAGATGAAAGAATTATGAACTTACGTAAGAAGAATAATAAACCCAGAAATTCAACTTGAATTGCAACTCCAAAATCTTCAAAACGATCTTAAGAAATTAATAATTGCTAAAGTTGCAAGTTAATCTCCCAAGTCAAGAACTAGAATAAAATACTAAGCTCTAACCCCAAAAACGAGGTTTACATACCCTATTTATAGAAAACAAATCCTAAAATAAAAAGGAAACACAATAAGGAAATAAAACTGCAGGACGTGTCTCCATTCCACGGGGCTGACCTATGGTCCGTAAGTCGAATGACGGTCCGTATGTCTCTTCCGTGGCTCCATACTTAGTCGATTTGAAATCTTCACAAATCCACCTCTCTCAGTCAACTTCCACGAACCAGCAGCACGGCCCGTCAGTGAAACGACGGACCGTCAGTAACCTTCATCGCTCTATACTTGGATTATTTCAATTCAGGTACTGGAACCACTCCTCTGATCATTTCTACGGAGCTGCAGGACGGACCATAAATCATTTGACGGTCCGTCAGGCCCCACCGTGGTTCCACACTTGGTCAGATTTCCATGAGCTTCAATCTTGCCATACCTGGTCGTCCCACGACCTTTATCTTTAGGGCGTCACTCATCCTACGACCCGTAGGTGACTCTTTTTCAGCACTTTCTTTAGCTACATTTTCATCTCTTCGCACCTGAGTTTATTTCCTGAAATTACAGCAAAAAAACACATAAACTAACACAAAAATTCCCTAGACATTCACAAATCCTAAGAGAAACGCATCAATAGTACCGAAAAATCATGGTACAGCAACATACCAAAGATATCTTGAGAGAACTCAAATCCCAAGCTTCAATCCTAGCTAGAATCAATCATTTGCCGGGACCTACACTTGTAGTAAAAATAAGAGAATATGGGTTAGCACACAAAACTGTACTAAGTATGATGACCATGCAAAAACATGCTTAAAAGGGGACATTTTGTTGAAAGTCAGGCTTGTATGCCATTTGAGTAAAACTTCATGAACATTGATACAAGAGGCATAATATAGGTCACAACCAACTTACAAAGTCACATATTTCACATTTAGGCAAAACCACATATAACCCTTTACCTTCACCTTGAACCATCGTCTCAAGTAACCCTCAAGCTATACCTTGTGCAAAGTATGGATAGCGTCCCATACCACCACCCACACTAAGGTACCACCTTAAGGTCACCAAAAATGAACTTACCATTCATCCTTTGCACCTTTACACAATAAAGCATATAAGAGGCATTAACATTACATAAGCCATATCATCACATAAGGATTATCACCTAAGACAACTCTAAGTCATACTTATGCAATGTGCAAGTAGCATCCCATACTAGTACTCACACTAAGTACTCATTGAAGTCACCATAGGCAAGGCCCATTCATATACAACAAGACATGACAAGGAAGTAACTCATAATATAATCCAAGTATAGCATGCATCATTACATCAGGCAATAAAGTCAACATTCTTCATTAGATTCATTTAGGACACATTCATTCA
Source organism: Solanum chiquidenum (assembly GCA_029582725.1). Classification (NCBI taxonomy): domain Eukaryota; kingdom Viridiplantae; phylum Streptophyta; class Magnoliopsida; order Solanales; family Solanaceae; genus Solanum; species Solanum chiquidenum. The sequence goes on from JAJOOS010082275.1 coordinate 4,369, forward strand.
TTTAGAGGACTTTCACACATTTAGTCATTAAGACTTAGAGAAATCACTATAGCCCTTTCAAAGCCTACTCGTGCAATGTACAGATAGCATCCCATACTACTACCTACACTTTGTAGTACCTATCAAGAAACTAGAGTGCACATCTCATATGATGGGAATAAGCGTTTAACCGACATAGACCATGCAAGCTAGACATGGAATTCGGTGTCATGAAAGCCCACACCGTAAAGAGGTGATCTCTTTGCCAAAGAAAGACTGGTTCACCTAGCTTAGGTGGATCCATTAGCTTGGACCTTTGTGGGCACATAGTTATCGGATATGAAAGATGTTCATTGAGATCTGACCTGACGTTTGAAGAACCTTCATCTGACCATATCCTTTCGGTGCTTAGCTTACATTCCCATAGAGTAGTTTCATTAACATTAGTGTACTAGAGAGGACCACCAACATTAGGCCTACCGACCCAAAGTACTTTTCCCAAGTAAGGGCCACCACCAATAGGCCTACCATTTCAAGGTACTTTAAGGATAGCTCTTTGACTTCCCTAGAGAGAGCCACCACCATTAGGTCTACCATCTCTAAGTTCATCATTTCACACAAGAAGGAGGCCACCACCATTAGGTCTACCGCTTCAAGGTTTAACACACACACAAGGAAGGGCCACCAACATTAGGTCTACCGGACCAAGGTGTTACATTCACATTAGTAACTAGACTCCTCATGAAAGGCCCCTAACATTAAGTCTACCAATCCAAGGTTTAGCCTGGAATACTTCATTAGACATTTATAGAAAGGCTACCAACATTAGATCTACCAATTCTAGACATTCATTCATTCACAAAGAGGCTACCAACATTAGGTCTACCAATTTATGTTCATTTAGAAATTTAAGTCAAGATACATTCATTATTCAAGAGGAGGATGCGTAAGCCTACCAAGTCAAGAGATTACATTCAATAAAGCTTTCATCTATCAAGAAAAGGGCACCCAAGTCTACCAATTGAAGATATTCAATATTACATTATAGAACACTTCACCTTCCATCATTTTCACTCATGACTGTTAAGAGATAATATACTTTCAATCACAACACATTTACATTCACATGTACAATATCATGATAATACTTCAATTCATCAAACTATACCTTCAAAGCCATGATCACAATATACATAGTAAGTAAACACCTCCACCTTTCAAGTAGATCAACAATTCAATCACAATTCTAATTCATAAAGTAAATATGTCAAACTTGCCTTTCAAGGCTATGATCACAAATCCTCAATTCACCAACAATTCACCATAATTAGACATAAATGATGATACAATTCAAAATTCTAAATCAATTGAGGCATAATTCATCAACAATTCATTCATGATCAACAAACCCACTTCATAAGTCACAATTTAAGAATTGAGCGAAATCATGGGTTCATAGAGTAAATTAATCTTAAATAATAAATTAGACATCAATATAATCTCAATTTATCATTTGAAAATATTTGATGCAAGAACCCATGAGATTGAGTAAAACTTAGGGTTTTGGTGAAGCTTGACAACCTTGAAAACTTCTTTGAAATTGACTCTAGGGTGAAATCTAACCCTAGATGAAGGATCACCGTACTTTATACTTGAAGACTCCCACGAAATTGAACAAGAAACACCTTGAAATCCCCAACCCTAGCTTGATCTTGACCTTGATCTCCAATGGAGTTTCTAGAGAGAAGTTTTTAGGAGGGAAGGGTTTTGATTTGAGAAATGAAATCTAAATAAGTGTTTGAATGTTTTAATACTCTTAAAATACCTAAAAAAAAACTTAAAATAACCGTCCACACATTAATTAGGACTTGAAGTGAATTTACCAACTCACCCCTAAGTTGGCCGTGTCACTTGACAGCAACACAGTTGCCCTTCACGCCCTAGACTCGCGGACCGTGAGTCCATTCACGGACCGTGTTGTTGGTCCGTGGTCTGGGGATGTGGCATGGTTTGGAGGGACCTGACCTACGGAGGTCATCCATGGGGTGTGGATAGACCTACGAGGCGTGGACCCCTTCCGTAGGTCACCCAATTTTTGCCAACTTTGGTCATTTGGGACAGCCTTGGGGTTAGACTTGACGTTGGACCCCTAAACCCCTAAACCTATGCTCGGGACAACATCAAACACCATCAAACCTCATGACAAACACAAACGCACACACGTTAAGCTCTTGTTTCACTAGTTCATTTTTAGGGTTGTTACATTATCCCCCACTTAGGAGCATTCGTCTTCGAGTGACACTTTAAACACATTAAGGGGTAACGAATCAAGACTAGCGGACCACAATCATTCATGAAACATCAATATAAATGCATAAACATAGGAGGAAACATCAACTCCACATTAATAAGCTCAAAGCACAACAAAAATGTAGGAACTACATCTACAAACTCATTATGCATCAAAACTTTAACATTTCTCATTTCATTGGAGGAACTTCCCTCTCCAAGTCACATCATGATCATTACAATATCATTAAGCACAATAAGCAATTTTCTCATAAAAGCACATTATGCAACTTTTCAATAAAGCACATTTAAGCATGTTCAACAATTCATCTCATTAAATATGTAGGCAACTCATTATGGATGCATATCAACATGAGGAACACATTTTTTTTGAAAACTCATTTCCTCAACTAAACAAGAATTCATCAAGAACATGCACAACATAAGGAGACCATGAAAACTCATATTCACTCAAGACTCCAAAACATGAAATAAGCTACAAGGAACTCTTGGTCTCAAGCTTGAATATGAATACAAGGAAAGAGATAAGGATATCAACACTCTCAACAACCTTACTATTCATCATACCATTCCCCACTTAGGAGAAAACCCAACTAAGCTATCATGAAACAACACAAAAACCTCATCACAATAAACAAGGAACTATAACTTACCGGTACCTTCATCCGGAGAAGCTCATTTGTCCTTATTAGCTTGAAGCACATAGAAACGGTTTCTCTTTGGAGCATCAAAATCTAGACCATCATGAGAAGCTTGCTTGGCCTCCCTACCCCTAGCCATAAGAGTAGGACAATCTTTCACTTGGTGATCATTCTTTCCACACCCATAGCATCCACTAGTACCGGCTAGGCACTTTCCAAAATGCTTCTTTCCACAATTGTGGCAAGTAGGTTTAGAAAATTGACATCCACCACCTCTCTCTTGGTTGACCTTAGGAGGGTCAACCCCTTAATTTATAACATTTTTACTCGATAATGTTTTATAGCTATGATTGACTAGAGCAAATTCGCGCTTGACTTTTGATTCTCAAAACCGCTCCCTTGGGACTTGACCCCCAACCCTTGGTTGGGTTATATTACTATCGAACGATCGTTTTCACTTAATATTGGATGAAGTGACCTTGATAGCGTTCAACAAAATGGTGCCGCTGCCGGAAGTGGTATTATTTGAGAATTTTTAGTTAAGTTGAATTTTTCTCTTGTTAGTTATAGTCCTACTTACTTAATTTTTAGTTTTGTTTTGCTTATTTGTGTTAATTCAGGAAATATGAGTGTGAATGGCAGCCAAGTAGGCCATCAAGACAACATCGGAAACCTCAACGATGTAAATGAGCATCATGCTAATGACCCTCATATCATGGGAGGTATTGGTGCCATTTGCTTGCCTCCGGCCGAAGGGAATGTTGTGTTCCACATCACGAGTATTATGTTGCAACTCTTGCAACTAAAGGGGATTTTCAGTGGGTTGGCTCATGAAGATCCTCATGAGCACATTTAAAATTTTGTTGATATTTGCAGACCATTATCCTTCAAGAATATATCCCAAGATTCGGTTCGCTTGAGGTTATTCCCATTCTCTTTGATGGGGGAAGCACGCAAGTGGTTGGCTGAGTTGCCACGCGAATCAATCACTTCTTGGGAGGAGTTGGTCACCGCATTTCAAGTGCAATTTTTCCCTCCCTCAAAGATGATGACTCTTCGGGATAGCATTCAGATCTTCAAGCGTCTAGAAGGTGAGTCGATTCATGAAACTTGGTTGTGATTCAATAAGTTGGCGCTTCAATGCCCTACCCATGGCTTGCCTGACAATGTTTTGCTGTAGTATTTTTATCGGGGCCTTGACTCGGTAAATAAGGGTGTTGCTGACCAACTTTCTCCGGGAGGTTTGATGCAGCAACATTATGTGATAACAACGCAACTTTTGGATTGCATGACTACCATGAACATGGAGTGGTACACCCGTGAAGATCAGGTATCCCCTCTCACGTTCAATTTGACTAAGGAACAAATGGAGAAGGACCAAGAGAGGGACCAAAACATGGCCAAGATCATGACACAACTTGACATTTTGTCTAAAAATATCATGGGAGCTAGTGCTTGAGGTGTCAATGTCGTGGGTGTCGGGTGTGCTAACCCGGATGAAACCAAGTTTGAGGCTTTGTCTAATCAAGAGATAAGTTTTCTATCCAACCAAGGCGGTGGTTATCGATCAAACTACTCGAGGTAGGGTGATAACCAAGGTTAGGCTAGGTATGAACGATGGAAAGATCAAGATCGTGAATGGAGGGACCGTAATCCAATTTGGAAGGATGGGGAGAAGGAAAGGTATGTACCTCCCCATGGTCGGTCTGAGGATATGCTTGTTCTATCCTCAACAAAGTCTAGGGGTTAGACAAGATATTAAAGGAAATGAAGAAAGATGTGTCGACCGTTAGTCAAACCGTTACCTCTCATTTTGTATCGATTAAGCAGTTAGGGACCCAAATAGGTCAGATGTCATCTCATCTAAATCCGAGACAGAAAGGGGGGTTTCCTAGTGACATTATGGTTAACCCCAAAAATAAGGTGTGAAGGTGGACTTGCGTCGTGCCGCGATGTTAACTAAGGTACTGTTTGGGAGGCAACCCAAAACCCTTTATTGCTTTTATTTGTGTGTTGGTAAAATAATAACGTGTTGATTGTGTAGGGTGAAGTTTGTGAAATATTTGAAAAAGTGCAGATTGGCGAGCCACAAGTCCAGTCGGTGAATCACCGAAGAGGTCAGCGACCCCGATCTAGACCGCCATTAGGTTCAAGAAAATTTCAAATTGCAGTCTGTAAAACTTGGCGAGCTCAGGAACTTATTGGAGAATCACCGATGAGGTCGGTGATCCCAACGTAGACCACCGTTTTGACTACCACAAAAACTGGAAGTCCTGTAAAACTTGGCGAGGTAAATATCCACTCGGCGTGTCACTGGACGGTTTCTAAGGCCAAAGGTTCAAAAAGTTTTAAATTCATTCATTTTTCGTCACTCTCAAACTACACAAACTCACACCTAGTTAATAATTCCAATATTTTTGCATTCTATAAGTATTTTAGTTGCTGATTTGTGCGCGGATTTGAGATTACATTGCCGCGTAGCATTTCAATATTTTCTTAATCGGGCACCAAAGGTTGGTTTTCTAAGCCCCGATTTTATTTTATAGAATATGTACTCATTTGCGATATCCTTAGTTGTGATTGTCAAAATCCCGTATTCTTGTGCTTAAAGATGAATTAGTTTTCGAGGGGTTGTGTTTGGGTGTTATGGGTCTTGCCTTAATTTCACTAGTGCATGCTTTAATTTTGTGTTTGGGGATTGCAGGGTCGAATTTGAGAAGTGGGTTGAAAGTAGGCACGTTGGGTTGTTTGGCGAGCTGGATCGAGCTCGCTGAACCACTCGACGGTTCGCCGAAGTTCCCCATCTCACCGTTAATTTCATGTTTTATTTGATGTTGGATTCTGTAACCTTCGGTGAAAAGCCTGAGGTTGCCGAAGGCACTAGACATATCACCGTAAATCTTCTTGATCGCACTTTTTGTCTGCGCCCCTGATGTGAGTTTCGATCGGCGATTAGCTGATAGGCTCTCCCCATCGCCGGCTTACGGCAGTTTTAAAGCCAATCCCTTCGGTGAGCTCGATCTAGCTCGCCAAAGAGATTCGACGACTCACCGACTGGTTCGGTGAGTCTGTCTGCAACTATTTTACTGTGCTTTTGTTTTAAGATTTTCTAACTTCTCCTCGAGGTTTTGCAGACATTGCTAAACCAAAAGCCACTGAGAGAATAATACTTGCCCAAGAGAAGGCCAAAGGGATTGTGATAAATGAGGATGCAACTACATACAAAGGAAAAGCTACGAAACTTTCCACAACTAGTGACAAAGGCAAGGGCAAGAGGCCCACTTCTGACAGGAAGACCACTACCCGAGACCCTAATGTTCCTTAATGGGCCGAGGGATTCTGTGCAGTTCTGCATGTCTTTCTGGCGGACACACACTCGATAGCCCTTAGTAGCACTATTGTTCTTCCTGAGGTGACCATGTGCTCTGATGCCCAGACTCAGGGTGATGTATCGGGCAATGATGCCCAGACAGATGGAGTGACTGCGTAGACAGGACGCCCTCTTTACCTCCATATTTGTCTTACCTGTATTTTACTTTTGAATATTTTGTTTGCATTTGAGGACAAATGATTTTATTTATGGTGGGGTGAGGGCCTACCTTTTTGTGTGACCTTTTGAGAATGTTTGGGTTTCGAGCTTAAATTATGCTATACACTGCTTTTTGTGGATGTTTGAGCTTGTGGCTCCGTATTTTTAAATTTTGAATGATTTTTTGACCCTTTCGAAAAAAATTGCCACCTCTTGTTTTGTTTGAATGTGGTTGTTCTTTTGTAAATTTGAGTATCGGTCTTGATCAATACCAATGACTTGAATAGTGCTCATAATCGAACAAACATGAATGTGCGGCTACGATGAGACCAAATGAAGTTGCATAGACAATATATGAACTCTTTGCTTCTCGTTGTGACTAGCCAATTATCGAATCGAGTCTCTTGTGATGAACGTTGCACACTAGTGAAAGTGTGGAGTCTTGTTTGACTTTGGTGTCAATGTCGTGTGTGATGAGCTTACCGTGAACCATGCATGATGAAACCTAGAATTTGCCCCGTTGGTCCAGTCGACTAAGTGATGTGAACTCTTGATATGATCTTAGGGTACTTTAAAGAATGTGATCTAATTTGACATATACCTCTTTTATTGCCTACCTTGTGAGTGTGTGAACCTATTTTGAACACCCTTTGAGCCTTAACCTTTTCTTGGAAGAAACTTGATGAAAACATGACCTTTCTTGACCCATTACCGATACTACTCATGATTTGTAGTTTGTTTGAATAGCCAACTTAGGCCAAAGCTTAAGTTGCGGGTGTGGTGAAAAGAATGGTAAATCAAGGAGTGCAAGAAATTCTCTTCTACCCATGGTATTGAGAAAAAATGGAACCCCTCCATTTAAAAAAAAGAAAAAAAAAAGAATGAAAAAGTTGTGGAATAAAGTTGTGAAAATACAAAGAAAATGGGGTTTCCAATAGTCCATGGAAAGAGAATAATAGGATGACTTTTGAGCACGAATGAAAATGATGAATAAATGGAAAGAAAGTGTTGTTCGCACCACATTTCATGAGGACTATAGCCATTGATCCTAAATGACCATACCTTTGCACTCAGCCCCATTACAAGCCTTGAAAAGACCTTATTGATCTTAAGTGAGCTGAAGCAAGTGATTGACTGGAAAATACAGGCAAACCTATGGGTGAAACAATGCATTGTGTTCATCTTTGTGAGTGCGAGCTTTGCATTTGATTCCGAAGCTTTAAATTGTGAACCATTGTGTGTGAATATGGAATCATTCTTTGTGTGAGGGCATTTGAACACTTTGGTTGAGTTTGAACTTGCATTTGAAGCAAGTATTGTGAGCTTGAGATTCTTTGATAATGGTGAGACACAACTTGAAACTTTGAGTGCACATTTGATCCTTGCATAAGTAAGTTGAGTCTTTTTTTGTGCATTCATGATTAAGTCTTATGTAGCACTGTTTGATACATCCCTTTTGAACTGCCGAACTTGAGTTTTACTTGAGGGCAATCAAAAGATTAAGTTGGGGGTATTGATGAGTCCACGATTCTGACTCATTTAGGGCTTGATTTTAATAGATTTAGTGTCCTGAAATGCATATTTTGTCTCAATAATTGATGTAAATCCTTGAATTTCAGGTATTTGAACTGAGGGACAAAGCATGGACACTATGGCGCAAGTAGGTACAAGGCAGCTGAAAGAACGAAGAAAAGAATGCCTGAGGATCGCCTAAACCATTAGGCGAGTTGCCGAATGGCCTTCGTCTCGCCCAATGTTCCAGTGTGCCAAGCCCTAAAAGAGAAAATCAAACAGGCAATAGAAAGGAGCAATCGGCAAACGGTTCCGCGAGGAGTGCCATATCGCCCAAAGTTACAGAGCTTGAAGTGCTGAAGGCCAAAGTGAAAAGGCGATAGGAATGACTAAAGGGCGGATCGTCGAGTGGATCGGCGATCCTGACGTACTATGCCGAGTGATCCTTCGTAGAACATTTTTTGACAAGTATAAATACTTGTTTGAATTTTTAGTTTAGTATCATGTTTTACAATTCAGAAATAATTTTTACAATTCAGTTTTAGAGCTTGGTTTTTTTTGGAGACAATTTTCCTTTAGCTTTGAAGATTTGAAGACTTCCAATTCCAAGAAATTGATAGTGGGTGTTGAAGATTCTTCATTCTAGACTCGTTTAAAGTGAATATAAATCATACCCAGTTGATGATAATGTGATTTGGTAGCATTTTCTTCCTTTTTACTATGTCTAGCTAAAACCCCAATTATTGGGGTGTGATTATATGATTATGGGTTGATTTAATTATTGGGTATTGCTAATTGATTGTTTATTCAATTTTTAAAGGTGATTTTGTTCAGTGGTTGTGTTTGAATTTAATAAGGTTATAGTTGCAAATACAATTTTATGTTCGTGTTTTTGGCTTGCTGGAGAGAGAGGTTTTGAATCCAAAACCACTGAATCGATGGTCTGTGGTTATTGGGTTGTCGTGGGTTCAGCTCGAGAAAGTGAATCCTAAACTCGCTCCCACACATTCAGCTCGAGAGAGTGAATGGACTAAGGCGATGGTTGTGCTTCATTGGCATTTATTGGTGTTCGAGAGAAATCGATTTGATTCGGGGTAAATTGTTCAAGAGAAAGTTTACCCCCACTATAGTCTAGCTTAGTTACCAATTTACAGAAATTTACTATCAATAGCAATTACCCGATTGTTTACCTTAGCCCATAATCCTATCACATCCCAAGAATCCCGTCTCCATATTTGTATTTTCGTAATTTTTGCTATTCTAGTGGATAATTGACTACAAACCCCCCTCCTTTGATAATTGACACTTGTGTCAACCCCTTAATTTATTAAGTTTTTACTTGATAATGTTTTATAGCTATGATTGACTCGAGAAACTTTGCGCTTGACTTTTGATTCTGAAAACCGCTCCCTTGGGACTCGACCCTAACCCTTGGTTGGGTTATACTACTACCGGAGGATCGCCGTCACTTAATATTGGATGAAGTGACCTTGATAGCGTTCATCAGGCTTAGGGTTTTTTGCATTTTTAAGGTTTAGGGTTTACAAATTTTTAGGGTTTAAATCTTAGGGTTTTTTAGGGGTTTAAATAGTTTTTAGGGTTTATAGGATTTAGGGTTTCTTAAGGTTTAGGATTTAGGGTTTCTTAGGGCTTTAGCTTTAGGATTTAGCATTTTAGGTTACGGTTTTGGGTTTAGGGCTTCAGGATTTTTTAGGTTTAGGATTTTTGGTTAAGGGTTTTATTTAGGTTTTTAGTGTTCTTAAAGTTAATGTTTTTCTAGGTTTTATAGGTTTAGGGTTTAGGGCTTAGGTTATTTTTTTGTGTTTTTTAGAATTTAGCGTATACGATTTAGGTCTTAATAAGGTTTAGAGCTTAGTGTTTTTAACTTAATGGTTACGGATTAGGGATTTTAAGAATTTAGTGTTTAGGGTTTAGGGTTTTTTGCATTTTTTAGGTTTAGGGTTACAAATTTTTAGGATTTAAGGTTTAGAGCATATGGTTTTGTAGGGGTTTTAAATGAGTTTTAGGGTTTATTTTAGGGTTTATTTTAGGGTTTATAGGATTTAGGGTTTCTTATGGTTTTATGTTTAGTATTTAGTGTTTTAGGTTAGGTTTTATGGTTTAGGGCTTATGGTGTAATGACCCGGAAACTAGCAAGTTGAACTAGAGAGTTCTAGAGCCTTGTATGGTAGTTTTGGAGTTTGGTATGGGGTTAAACTCGTAAAAATGACTCCCGTACTTAGAATGGAGTTTTAAGGGTTAGGGCGTCAAGGTACAAACCCCCAAGGACCACCCAAGGGGTCCTTGAGGAGGACATCAAAACAGCCCATAAAAGTTGTCAATTGGCAGCACCTATGGATGCCATCTACTGGCCATAGATGGACCCATGACCAAAGGTTGGGGTCGTGAGTCAAGGCCTGAGATGGCCTGCAAGTTTTAAGCTTCAGACCTCACCTACGGATGTGTAGCACTCTCAGTAGGTCCGCCCACGGTCCGTGGGTGGAGGAGGCGTAGGTTCAAGCAGTTTTCCAAGTTTTAGTTTTAAGTTGGGGGTTTGGGAATTAATTAAGTAATTAATTAGGGGTTAAGGGAGGTCGGTTAGTTATTTAACCACCTATATAAGCTAAATAGGCCCCTAAACTAAGTCACTTAGAATCAAAACCCCAAATCACTCTCCTCTCAAATATTTCTCTCTCTAGAAAACCCAAGCGAAGAAGAATAAGAAGGGCAGCAACCTAGGTCGATTTTCCTCCATTGATTCAAGATGGTTTTAGGGCTTTGAGTTGAGGTATGTTTATCTTATTCATCTATGGGTTCTTCCACCCATAGAGCCTTGTAGATTTCCCTCAAATTGAGAAGAAAACCCCCAATATAAGCTAGGGTTTCTTCCAAAGTGTTGGTAGTGTTTGAGTACGATTCCAATTGGTTGGATAATACTCAATTATGATTGTATTAGCATTGTATTATGATATTATGATGAATTCTTTTCATTTCTATGGTTAACCCTTGTTTATGTGATGAATTTGATATGTTGTGGGAGGAATTCTAATTATCTTCTGGAATTAATGTCATGTGTAGTAATTGTTCAAGGTTAGGAACATATAGAAGTGAATCGAATTAGATTATAATTCATTTGATGGATCATGACTTGTGAAGATGTGTCACGACCCGAGAGTACCCCCTAGTCGTAACATGGCGTATTCGACCCTGAAGGGGTCTTATACAAGCCACATAGTCATTCATTGCATTCAATAATGAAAATAGTGAGGAATAAAAACTTATTTACATCCACACATTTAAACTTCATTAAAACAAC
>JAJOOS010082276.1:0-16846 GCA_029582725.1 Solanum chiquidenum
ATACTTTAAACATCATGCAAGCATTGAGGATTTCATACATAACCTTCATAGCATAACTTCATAAACATATGCATCATAATCATCAATTCACTTCACATCTATTGCCTTCAAGGCCATGATCTCAGCATGCATAGATAGACAATAAGTGAACACCTCCACCATAAGTGGATCAAATCGTACAACATCAATTCTCATACTATAGACTAGAAGTTAGGTCAACTTACCAATTCTCCAAGCCATGATCACCATGGATCAATCCTCCACAATTCATAATCAATTGACATAGATAGCAATAGGAATCAACAATGTAATTCACTAACATAAACATAATCTAGGTACAATTTTATAAACAAAGGGATCAACCCATAACTTTGCCCATAAGGCCATAATTCTCAACTCATCAATATACCAACAATTCAACATGAATAAGTATAGATAATCAGAGGAAACATCAATCCAATCTAATCTAAACATAATTTCACCAATAGAAATCATATTCACAAAGACCCACATTATAGGCCAATTTTAGAGAATTAGAGGATCATGGGTTCTTTAAGAATTCCTTTGAAAATTGTCTTAAAAACCTTAATTCCACATCAATTCATCAATAGAATAATTAAGAAAATCGTTTGACAAAGAACCCATGGTTAGATTAAAAATTGGGAATTTTGGTCTTTAAATCACTTTAGAAAATCTTTGATAGAACTCCTCGAATGAGAGGTTATTCAAGAATAAGGAGTTACCATACCTTAATTATTGAAGACCCACGAAATTGAAGAAGAAATCAGTTGAAAACCCATCTTCTAGCTTGAGCTTCATCAAGGCCTTCAATGGAGTTTTGAGAGAATCTATTATTTTTAGAGGGAAGGGTCAATTGAAGAATGGGGTCTAATTCTAGGATTATGGGGTTTTAACCAACTAAAATACCCTAAAATAGGTATAATAACCGTTTATAATATTTCCCAAAGTACCCCTCACTTAGTTGGACAATTTAAACAAGTCAAACTTGAGTTCTATTTTCGCAGATTTCGTCGGGAAACAAGTTCGCGACGCGGACATGTTCCCGCCAGTTTCTAGAAATGAAATTCTGAGACAGTAGAGTCTGCTGTGTCTCCGCGTCGCGGAGACACTTTTTGGCCATAGGTGGAGCAGGTCCGCGACGCGGAGCCACTCCCTCTATGCATAACTTGCAAGCTGCCTTGGCAGCTTGCTTGGCCAAGGGTTGGGGTCCTCCCGGGGACCCTTAGGGTGGTCCCGGGGTGTCGTATTCAAACGTTTTGACCCTAAAGACATTTATTAAGACACTAGGGTCACCTCCACTGATTTTCGACTCCAAACAACACATAAAAACATGAACAACATACTTGAACAAACCAACACGTAATAGACTAGTTTCCGAACGTCTTGGTCGTCCCTTGACGTTTGACTTCCAAACTCTTTGAAACTGACTTAAAAGGCTATTCCTCATTATTTTAACAAGTTATTAATGCATAAAAACCCATGTGAGGCTCTACTTTATCCTAATTCATTTTGAGGGGTGTTACACTTATTTCCAAGGAAGTGAATTTTGCATAAATAATAGATATGTATCTACAATTGGTGCCATTCTTGTCATTGAATTTCATAGTAATTTGTTGATCTTCATTTGCAATGACTTCAGCTTGATCAATGTAATTCCAAAAGCACTAGATTTTTCCATTTGTATTAGTCGTACAATATTGGAATCCAAGAAACTTCATGTATCCCTAAATCTTAGTTATATTAACAAGTGGTTCACAAATAGCAAGGTAAACCACTTTGTTACTGGTAACCAAGTATTTTATTCTGTGATTTTCTTTTTTTTATCTCATTCCCCTAATATTCTAGAAAATAGCACTGATCATGGAATACTGGCTGAGGAGTTTTGGTTTTGTTTTTATTCTCTTTTCTTACTGGGAGAACCAGTCTATGTATTTGATCTTTTCCTCTTTTTCTCTGCTTGTACTGAGTATTTTCTCATTGTGCTTGTGATCCCTCTTTTTCACTGTTGGAGATTATAGAACTGGATGCAGTGAGATCTTTGTCCTTTCTGCAATTGATAATATCTTTCGAATTGTAGTCTGGAGGCCTATGGGGTTGATCAACTACCTGCTCAATCTTCAGCTCTCGCTAATTGTAAAGGTTCTTGATTTTTAACTTAATAGGTAAGCTAGTAGACTTTCTTATATGATTGATCCTTGGCAGCTCTTTTTCGACAAGTTCTTCATATGGGTAGGTATTTTCAAATTTTTCCTCAGAGCTGTTAGGAGACATAGCATTTTTCAGCTCGGTGCCATTGCAAATCAGTTAATTATTGTTGCCTTCTACCTCAGTATGTCCATCTGGTTGCCTCTCGTTTTATGACTCAGGAGTTTGTTGCTTCCTTGTTTCCTCTTCCTTCTCGTGATCCTGTTTATTTTGTCTCTGTTTCTTTCTTTTTTTGATGCTAGAGATAGTCGGTTTGAACATGACCTTGCTTTTCTTTTTTGGAGAACTTTTTCTTTTTCTTATGCTTTGTAATCATACTCAATCTCTCAGCCATGGTCTGGTTATCCTCAACAGTATCATTATCTTTTTGTGTGTTACTATTCTGTTGATGTTAACCTTTTCTTGCAGATTTTGATTGCCTTTGTTCTTGTTCTTTATTTCATTGCCTTCACCATTCCTTTCCATTCTCTGATTGTTCTCATTTTGCTTCTGTTTTCCCCTATTGGCATCTACTCCCCCCGAGTTATATTCACATATTTATTCTTTTTATCATTCTCCTCTTTAGCCTCATTGATCATAATTTTTTCCAGTACCCAACAATTCATCACATTGTGACCCAACTTTTTATAATGCTTACAGTACTTGGGTTTGTTTTTGTATTCAAGCTTTCGATAGTATCCCCTTAGAGATGATGCCTTATACTCAAGACCTACCCAGATATTTTCTGGGTGAGAATCAATTTCAACTCTAACCTTAGCCATGCTCGGTCTAGTTCTTCCATTCGTCGCAACATCCATAGATAAGGGAGTTCCAATAGAACTGACAATTTGCTTAACATAATGCCACGAATTAAAATGGAAGGGAAAACCTGGTAGAAGAACCCACATGGGTGCAATAGGGATGTCCTCTTTCGATTTGAAATCATGAGTCCACTTTTGCAGCCACATTTGATGTCCCTCTATCTCGAAGACCCTTTTGAACCATACCAAGTAAAAATCATCTTCATTTACAAAATCTAAGAACATGTTGTGATTAACGTACACACCAATTTTGACTGGGCCCCTGATTGGAATTAATTCCTTAAAAATTGACCTGCTTGGATAAATTTTGGGGTCTCACTTTTAAGAATCTCCCAACGATTGTCAAACTACATTCCTCCGCCATGATACCATAGTAATCTTTTTCCTTGAATATTACTACCAGAATCTCATTATGAGTAGTGATTCTTGCAATTACTGATTCTCTGGGGCGTCTAAGAGCATTTTCTGATTGTTTTTTCATGGTAACAGTTGCTGCATAAATTGGTTTTCCTTGGTTTGCTTCTCCAGATATGGTCGCACCTGGCTGGAAAGTTAACTGAGAAGTAGCTCGCACAAATGGAGCCCCGTCTGGTGGCTCCATAGGGCAGAGCATGTAGTTCACTCTCTAAGAAACGACTGTTATAGGTTAAGTATAGAATACGTACAGAGAGAAAAGTGTAGAAAAGAGAAAATTGAATTTTTTTCTCACATTTTTTCTCACTCGCTTCTCATTGAACCTTCTTTTTTAAAACAAAGAAAAATATGAAGGTTGGCCTGTACTCTGAGTTGTAGCAGCAATTATTGAATTTATGTTTCTATTTCACTCTTTCTTTATTTGAATAATATTTCTATTACTTTTCTTCTAAATTTGAGGATGTCTAGTTGGGTATACTGACTCTACACTATATTTATGTAGGTCAATGATGGCAGAATGCATACCAGCGGTGAGGCTTCTCAATGGAGTACTTAAGAGGATTGGGCAAAGTGGATGAGGCATTTCAGCGTTAAACTTTTGAAAGAATCACCTAGTCCAGCATTAAGAACATGTGCAAGACTGGCTCAACTACAAGTATTAGCTCTTCAACATCCTCATCCTCATCAGATACCTTTATCTCAAAAATAAATAAATAGAAAACCTCTTTTGCATTGTTCATAAGAAAAAGAACCAAAAGCTAAAAGACTTTCTAAAAATAGGAAGTGCTTCTAGTTGTCTTACTTTTTTCTAATGTTGAACTTCTGCAGCCTTTTTTTTGGGCGGGAGTCGTTTGCTACAGGTTTCGTTAGTTGCTGGTCACAACTTAGTGAGGCTAGTACGGAGTTTAAAAATGACATTTTCTTCTCCAAATATCCCTCATGAAATTCTAGCTACACTTCTGAACATGGTTAGTTTTTTTGCATTTTTCAATTTTGAAGATATTGGTCCATTGATGTTCTCACAAAATGATTGTGTTAGTGTGAAATTCGAGTTCAAAATAGAGGCATTTACATGTTTCTTCATATACATGATTGTAGGAGACTGAATGTATGTATACAAGAAGATTGACTGTCCCTTTACATGTTCAGACTGCTTAAATATAGGTTCTCCAAAATAATTACCTTAACAAGATAGTCCCTCCATTTTTACTGTAATAGAGATGCCCCTAGAAAGAGTAGAAGTGCTCGAAGCTTTATAGCACACACATTAAATCATAATGGCAAATACTAGGATCTCGTAGTCTTTGAGGTATTTGATGGTTGTTTGTTTTAGGTTGGGTGTTGGGGGCAATAACAGTGTTTAACTATTTTATTTTTTTGGGGCGGGGTAGAAAATTATATGGAATCATCACCTAGATTGTACTGTGGTTTTACATGATGTATGTGCGAAAATCTAGTTGTTTCCTTTTGCGGTGCTTAATGTTTATAAAGGGGTAGCCTAAGCTCTAAAAGTTGTGTTTGTTCCTAGAACTTGATATCAGATCATACTCGTGGGCCTCTTTAGGGTTTTATAGATTGAAAGTATGTTGATTGGTATCCGAAAGGAAATATACTTGCAATTGCAAAGGTTCATACTTCTTTAAAAGAAGATGTTGTAAAGGTTCGTGGAGATTGTTTGGGAGAAGAGATCGCTTGGTACAAAATACAACTGCTATTGACATAGTTTTTGGTTTATGACATTAGTTCCTCTAGGACAAGTATGAAGCTGTGTTTTGTGCATCTCAACGCGTGGAAGGGATTTTGGGAATAACTGAACTTCTAGTGAAGTGACTCAAGAGTTAGGACTAAGGACTAGGGAGAGTTGCTACCATTCTAAAAAAGAGTTGAGACTAAGGAGAACATATATACCAAGGATGGAATTAACTATCAATTAGGTGATCATCCAATAAATGATGATATCAAGAAGATGATTAGTTATGGGTGTAATCAAATTAGAAAGAACTAATTGTTTTTGATTTTCTTTTTTATCAAAACTCTCATATTCTTTACTTGGGTGATTACCAATGTTTTTTGGAAATGATTGGCTCAATATCTGAAGGAGTTGCATAGTAAGATAGAAATATGTCCTCTGTAAAGCTGCAATACTATAAAAAAAATTAGTTTGGCTAATTGTACTTTCCAGGTGGAGTTTATAGAACATGATGAGAGACCCCTTCCTATAGATATCCATCTACTGGTTGCTCTAGCAGGGAAGGTGGGTTTATTCTAACATTGTGCAGTTGATTAATATATACCTTCTACTGTTAATTAGTTAAGTAGTATCCATAATGAGCTAATCATTTTAGTGTCGGGCATTTGCAAAGGCCCTACAGAACAAGGACATGGAATTTGAAGGCGCACTTTCAAATAAGAGGGATGCAAATCCTGTTGATGTAGTTGAAGCTCTAATCCATATAAATAATCAATTACATCAATATGAGGTCTTGATTTCTTAGTTGTTTGTTGTAGCTTACATATGTTTCATACTGACTTTCTGGTGATTAAACTTAATCATGCTTGACATCTTCAGGCAACGATTGGAATATTAATATATGCTCAGCAACATTTGGGAGTTCAGTTGAACGAGTCATGGTACTGTTGATTGTTGCATTTTGTTGTACTATTTTAATTGCAACTCATATTTTCCTGTTAATCTTAGTAAGTTACTATCGGTTGCACAAGCTTTAACATGAAATGGTTGTCTCAAATGTATCTTCTCCTTTACTAATGTCATTGCTATTTGTCAATTTTTAAGGTATGATAAGTTGCAACTATGGGACGATGCTCTTAAAGCATACACTGCTAAGGCGTCACAAGCTTCGAGTCCACCTCTTTGTTTGGATTCTACTCTAGGTTTGTACTATTGGAACACTTACTGCAAAATCTAGTCTATGACTTCTACTTGCAGAATTACTGAAGATATTTGATCCTAGTGATAGATCATATGCTAGATCCAAGTTTTCCTTCAAAGAGTAGTGACCTTCACCTGTGAGATTCATCATATGAAAAACGGAGTAAAGGAAATCGATTGACCCCCTCTAACTACCTGATGTAATACTTCAATGGTTCCAAGCGGTAATAGAATGCATGCTTTCGGTGAAATTTGTTTCGTCACTTGTTCTTAAATTGCTTGGTGGCTTAAATAAATGCTTGTTGACCCATGGAATTGGGTTGTGTTATCCATATGGTTATGTTGAAAAAGTGAATTTTATTTGTATTGTATACTTTTTATTCTGATGATGACGATCTGTATCTTTTCTGTGTACCCTTAAGGACATATGTGATGCCTTGCTGCTCTAGCTCGGTGAGAGGAGCTTAAGAATCTTGGTATGGAATACTGGACGCCAGCTGAGCCAGCAGTTCGACTGGAAATGGCACCAATGGTTTGTCAACTTATATATAATTTCTGATAGCTTTTGTTGTTTCGATAATCATAGTGAATTCATGTTTTGGACTAGTTTAGGCTGCTAATGCTTCCTGGAACATGGGTGAGTGGGATCAGATGGTAGAATAATTCAAAATTTGTATAACTATTACACTTCTAATGTTTTTAACTGTATAAATTAGTTATTTCAAGTTTATACAAAAATAACTTAATTACACAAATGTATCCGCGAATTATACAAATGAGACTGTTTAAATTGTAGCTACAACCCATAAATATGCAAACTATAGCTACGAAGCATAATTAATTTTATTATAGTGGATATTTACGAAAGTTCCTCTTAAATAAATTATGGATTTGACCCATTAACCACCAACTAAATTAATTAATTATAAATATTTATCAACTAAATAAACATAGTTAAACAAATAGTTCAAAAATTCTTATTTAAAATCTACTGAAAAAAGTCTTTTATGAAATAAGAAGTTTTAGTACCCATAGTCGTTACAGTAATAGTTTTAGTGAAAACCCTCTAGGTCGCCACAAAAACGTATATTTTTAGTGACGATAATAAAAAAGATGCACCAAAGCATACTCTCATAATTAACCATCTTATAAGAGGGATTTACCACGACAAAGCAAGTAGCAGGTCAACATGCTTCTTTGGCATGGAAAGACTGTTTGGTCATTTAAAAAAAAAACACAATTGGTGCATAACTTAAACAACAAATATGTTCCGCTATTATGAAAAGGTACAATGTCACTAATCCCTTATGGTTACAATTGGCAGCTACTTTAACGACTTTGGTGGAACTTCATTTAAGTGATTTTAATAATTAAGGCTAGAGTTATTTATTTGTATTTTTAAAATTTATTATTTATTTAAGAATTATTTAAAAAAATATTATAAGTTACAATAATTTGACTATCTTATAAGACCATCTCCAACCACACTCTAAAAATTTCTCTATTCTCTACATATAGAGAGATGGATATTAGTTCTTCAAATTTGGAGAACTACTACTCATCCTCACTATTTCACTTTTTCATTATTTTAATATTAGTTCTATTATTTTGTAATTAAAATATTATTTTTCATATAAGATTGTTGATTAAATTTTCAATATTTGTAATTCTTTTTAAATGTAATATGATACTTAAAAAAAATATTATTAAATGTATACTACTTCATCCTGAATTAACAATATTTTAATTATTTTTAAAATGATTTTCTTCACTTTAAGTGAAAATTTGATATCATTATTAATTTTCAGTATAAAGAATGCACAAAATTTAAATGATAAGATAAAAATTTTAATTTAAAAATACAATACATAACATAATCATTTAAATAAAAGATAACAATACAATACATAATATAGTAATTTTAAAAATCATAACAATAATTTATATGTATCACATAAATCTATATCTATATCTATACTACCTTAAAAGCATGAATTCCAAAATTTAAATGTTGAGTTACTACAATTTCCCCAATTAAAAATACTCAATTTATTTTATTTAATTAATTGTATTATATATAAAGTAGACACCTTTTGACATTAAAGGCTTGTGACATTTCCGATGAGTTGTGACTTTCCGAAGGTTGCAATGTTTTGAAAGAGCTATGACTATTGCAAAGGGTTGTACTTTTTATGATGAGTTGTGACATTATCAAATGGTTGTGACTTTTACGGTGAGTAGTGACTTTTCCGAAGGCTTGTGACTTTATTGATATGGTACAATTAACATCTATTCATACTACTATTTATTAGCTATAAATAAAGGGGTTTCTTCTCACTTTAAACTACAATTTTTGTAAAACAAATTCTACTTTTATTCTTAAAAAATATCAAATGTTATTTACAACAGTTGATTAGGTTTGAAATTAAAAAAATTGAGGTAAAACATAAGAAAGAGTTGGTGAACAAATTGTAACAGATCATTCATCAAATTACACTTGTATATTTCTCTTATGATTTTCATCACATACATACTTCAATGGTATTTATATCATTTTAGAATATTAATAAAGTTTAAATTAACCTACATATTTTAATTATTAAAAAAAATTATTTCCTATGAAGAGTAACAACAATTTCAACCTTCATGATTTTTTTATCATAAATCACCACCATTCACTCCTTATAAATTTTTGGGGATCTCTTTTTTATGACAATTTAAGATCATTTAAAATTTTCATAAATGATTCATCCCCCAATCCATTGATATGTTTCGCCTAAGTTCTTAGCATTGAAATTTAGGTATTGGCTTTCAATTATAGAAGAAAAGAAGAGAACATAGAAATGAACAATCAATTGTCAACTTTGCTTCACATAGAAAAGTTCTATGTAGAGTGCGTGGAGATTTTCATTTCTTTTCTTGTTTTTTTTCGTTAATTAATTTATTTTCTGTTTTCTTTCAAGAGAAGTTTTAATAATTAGTGTTCACATAAAGAGTGAATAGTGACGAATACACACATTGCAGATTATTTTTTATAATAAAGTTAATAGATCAAGTTGTGGGAGAAACAATAATATGAAAAGAGGCACATGACGGAGGTAAGATGTTTCTTCTTTGTTAAATATATTAAAGAACATATATATATATATATATATATGTGTGTGTGTGTTTGTGTGTGTGTGTGTATCAGAGAATTGGTCAAGTTAAATATTTGACATACTGTCAAATCTCTATTTAACCATCATTCTTTATAATAACATTTCACTGTACCATCCTAATTTTCTTTAGAACTAATTTTAGATTTTATATTTTTTTGTCTCAGTAACATTCTACCTATAAGACTATTGACATTCACTATAGAAATATACTCTTTTTGTTTTGTAAAATTACCTCTTTATCATAGCCTTAATCAAATATTGATTGAGTAATAATATTTCGTAACAGATATATTACGTATAAAGATAAAATATTGAAATATTTATGATAATCATTATTAATTTCATGCACATAATACATTTCAAGTATGAATAGTTAGGAGAAAAATTGTAGTTAATGGTGTCCATCATTTATGGTCATAACCTCAAGAAGAAAGGCAATTGGTGACCTTTTTTATATTGATATTTTATTTGTATTTTTTTGTTAAACTGGTTTATAAAATTGAGTGAAGTAAAAAATAATACTACTAAAGAAATGTCACTTTCTCTCCATATTTAATCTTTGAATGTATTTTGAAATGTTTCAATGATATTTGGTCATTTGATCTCAAAAACAAGTAACTCTATGAAAATTTATATTAATCATTTTAAATCACTTATCCTATGTTCTGTCAATTATAATTATTTACTTAAAAACTTTAATTTAGTATTATTAATTCTGTTTTACCACATTGTCTACCTTATGATACGATCCACACCTGCAACTCACGTGTCGTGAAATTATTATAATATCCCAAACTTAGGTTGTGACTTTTACGATCAGTTGTGACTATTCTGTTAAGTTGTGACTTTTTTCAAAGAGTTGTGATTTTATGATGAGTTGTGACTTTTCTAAAGAGTTGTGACTTTTTCAAAGAGTAGTGACTTTTCCAAAAAGTTGTGACTTTTTCAATAAGTTGTGACTTTTCGAAAGGGTTGTGACTTCTCAGAAAGGTCATGACTTTTCAGAGAAGACACAAAAACCTATCATGACCTAGACCATCATGATTGGCACCCACACTAACCCTTTGGTGGGAGAACCATTACTACAACTCAAACTAAACAACTCAACAAGAAATTAAGGCATTTAAAGATACGAAAGCAGGTTTAAATGTCTAAGAAAAGGAAAATATGGAGTTCCCATAAACTCCGACAAAATTCTAACAACCAAATACAGAAATAATGCCTAGAACCTGAAAGTCAATGTACCAAAACTCTAACAAGGATCATAAGTTTAAAGGAAATAGGTACAACCCAATTAAACAAGAATATAACTAAAGTATTAGTCAAAGTCTGAATATGATGGATTGAGCAAAATGAGAACTCACCCTTGAATTAGATTCTATCATTGACCTTCTAGACGAGGTTTGTCAGTAGCCGCCTGAAGATGCCTTGTACTCAACAAAGAAAGAGCAAGTGCAGTATCAGTACACAACCATAATGTACTGGTAGGATCACGTGGTTATCCCATAGGTTAAACATATACAAGTCATTACAACATAATAAACATGCATACACCAAACATATACAATATCAATTATCACTTATGAACAACTTACAATTTCACAATCTCAAAGATATACAAAATGGCAAGTCATTGGTCCTCTCACGGAACACATACCCAAATTGTTAGTGTACCGATACGTGGTACCCGATCCAAGTTAGTGTGTCGGACGTGACACCCGATCCCATATATGGGCCGAAATGTGGCACTCAATCCAATTTAGTGTGTTGGAACGTGACACCCGATCCATTCAATAAGCCACAACCACAATCACAATATACATTCTCATAATCATACAATCAAGTCATGAATCATGGCATACAATTATTCAATCAATCTCATTTACGATTAGTGTGATAAATAATGAAACATTCACATACATACATGCATTATAATTAAGCAATTACAAATATATATATATATATATATATATCACACCAACATGAAATCACAACCATCACCTACCTCGAACAAAACTTGAATCCTCCTAAGAACTTGATTCTTCCCTTTCCGGATTCTTTCAACTTGCTCTATGTCTACAAACAAACATTCGATATGGGGATTAATAAATAAGGCCTAATTTACCCGGATTATGACAAACTCAATAACCCAAGACCCAAATTATGATCCTAAGGTTCAATTAGGGGTTTTCCCACCATCCAAAACCATTCAAAACCCTCCCCCAATGATATACAACCTCTATTCTATGTTCTACGGATTGAAAATGGAATTGGGGAGCGAAAACCTTACCTTTAGCACCAAAATTTGTGGAAAAATGCCAAGAACTAGTCAAGGGTCGTCTCCTAGCTCTCAAAAATGAAACCTGCAGAATAATGTTATTTTTGGGGTTTATTTCTGACTTAGTTCGCGATTGAGCCGCTACGACAGTCCCCATCCCACGCAACGGCTTGCATGGAACAAGTAAGTTCATTTAAGAGTTCCAAACCCTCATGTCACAACACAGTTCATCCCATGACACTCAAAAAATACCCGTTCGCGCTAAGATCAGTTTCGAGAGTTCTACTCGCCCAAATTTGATTTTGTAAAGTCGTACGGGTTCCTTAACGTCTTAGTTATTTACTCATGTGCTCAAATTCATAATTAGATATCTCATTTGTTACAAAATTTTCCTACACTCACATGACTCCGATTTCGTCCAATTCTAGACTAGGCTAGGACATCCCAAGTTACTACAAAAAAGTTTTCTGGCCCAAAATTTTTCCCCGTTGGCTTTTCTTTAATGAAGGGAACATGTCGTTACAATAGATACCAATTTACCCATCACTCATCCCCGAGTGACATACTTAGGGAAAATAGGCTAAAGTAAGAGTGGAGTAGTACCTGAATCGATGAACAACTGGGATACTTGTCTCGCAAGTTCTTCTCGGTTTCCCAAGTAGCTTCCTCAACTGGACGATGCTTCCATTGAACTTCCACAGACTTAATCTCTTTGGTCCTCAGCTTCCAGACATCACGATCAAGAATTGCAATTGATTCTTCCTCGAAGGTCTTTGTCTAACACAACTAAGTCCCATTTTATGATGTAATCACCATCACCATGATATCTCTTTAACATGGACACATGAAATAACGGATGAACTTCTGATAGTTTAGGAGGTAAAGGCAATATATAAGCCACTGGCCCAACACAGTCGAGAACCTCAAAGGGACCAATGTATCATAAACTTAGCTTTCCCTTCTTGGAAAATCTCATCACCCCTTTCATGGGTGATACTTTAAGAAGAACATTTTCACCAGTTTGAAATGCCATGTCTCTTACCTTATGGTCTGCATACTTCTTCTGCCTACTCTGGGCTGCTAAAAGCTTAGCTTGAATACTCCTCATCTTATCTTGAGCATCCTTCACTTTATCAATCCCCAAAGGTTTCACATCTCCAGCCTCAAACCATCATATGGGTGATCTACATCCCCTCCCATAAAGTGCTTCAAATGGTGTCATATCAATGCTGGAGTGATAACTATTATTACAGGAGAACCCACATAATGTTAGGAACTTATGTCAATGCCCTCCAAAGTCAATCACATAAGCCCTCATCATGACCTCTAACACTTGGATAATCCTTTCCGACTGCCCGTTCGTCTGTGGATGAGAAGTTGTACTAAAAGTGAGTTGTGTGCCCAATTCATCATGTAGTTTCCTCAAAAACTTAGATGTGAACTGCGTACCACGGTTTGAGATGATGGAGAGGGGCACTCTGTGCAGCCTTACTATCTCTTTTACATATACTTTAGTCAACTGTTGAGCGTTATAATCTATTCTGATCGGAATAAAATGGGCTAACTTAGTCAATATGTCAACCACTACCCAAATAGAATCAAACTTCTCCAAAGTCTTGGGAAGACCAACCACAAAATCCATAGCTATTTTTCCCATTTCCATTCCGGAATTGGCATTCTCTGAAGCAAACTTGCAGTCCTTTGATGTTCATACTTACATGTTTGCATTTTTGACACTTAGCCACTTTCACTCTACGAGGTTACACCCTGGGCGGGACTGGGACACGAGAACCATTGCTGGCCCGAAGCGAACTTTTAGCCTGGCTTCCTTACTTAGCAGAAGACTTAACTCATGAAGAAAACAACCTTCAAAAGTAAATTGAACAGCTTAATAAAAACTTAGAATGTATCAAGATAACATTCACTGGCCAATAGTGGCAACTCAAGTCTCAACCATTAAAATAAGAAATAGAAAACTCAAGAACTAACATCTGGCTGTCTATGAAGCCTCTAAACAGCTTAGATGGATGTCGGGACAAGACCCACAATATCCTAATGAACTAAAACTACTAAAAAGCCATAAAAGGGATCCTTTGGAAGCAAGGAGGCTCACCAACAAAACTCTGGAGCTCAACTAGAATCAATGATGCGCTGGATGCTGATCCTGGTTACCAGTATCTGCATCATTAAAAGATGCAGGTCAAATGGCATCAGTACATTGAATGTATGAGTATGTGAGGGGAATTCTAAAACAAGACATAGGATTTAAAGGAACTGAAAGAACTTACCTGGATCAACTCAACTCAACTTACTAAACTCATTTCAATTTAAATTAATTTAAAACAAGTGCAATATAAAGAAAAGTTGTTTAAAACATGATATCAATCTTGTGTGTATGCAAAGATACAATATAACTCTGAAATGAATGTAAAAATACAATAAAATGGTGTATATAAGAATACAATTACTTTTGTGGAAGTTAATCTAACCGACAACCATCACTTAAGAGCTATTGTGATGATACAACATTTTGCCTCACGCAGCTAGGGCTGTCCTATACCTTGTCGAAGGTATAGAACCTGAACTACTAAGTGAACTCACTAGTGTATGCTAAAAAGCACTAAAGGAATCATCTGAAAAGTATGACTCTTTTCTACCCATGATGGCTACATGGTTTATGGGGGCTGTGAGTTATTTGAACTCTCCCCCATATTGGTGCTCAATACTACTCCCAAAATATGATACTAGCTCTTATGTTTAAAAGCATACTTCTTTCTGTGATTTGAGATAATTTCTCAAAAACTTAGCTCAAAGGCTACCTTGGAAATCAAAGTTTCCCCTTATGTTTAATTGTGAAAGTATTTACTCTTTACTTAAAACTAGCCCAAAGGCTCTTTGGAAATCAAAGTTTCCTTACTTGTTTAAATGTGAAAACATTTTAAACTCTTTGGAAATACATAGTCCCCATATACTTTTGAAGAAATGAACTTCAACTTTATTCTTTACTCAACTCAAATCTCAAGTCTTAAAACCAAGTTAAATCATTTGTAATAGAATTTTGGAAGACTCTATGCACTTCTCTTGACTTGACTCTTAACTGATCCTTGAATTGAAATATGGACTCAAGGATTGAGATTTGTGATGGGAAAGATCTCATGATGTTTAGGAGTGTTTTTAGATAATTAAAGATAATAAAAGATCAAGTAATCACTGTCTAGAAGCAAGTCCGCGATGCAAATAAGCATTTAAATATTTGGTCATGAAATAAATTTTGAGGCAGAACGGTCCTTGACCACTCCGCGACGTGGAGATCATTTTTCAAATCCTGAGGAACATGTCCGCGACGCGGACCTGGTACCCAGATTTGCCCGACTTGTTCCTTCTTCGTTTTCTAACCCCAATTCACCTAAATTCGATTCATTTTCTCAATTCTTCTTTAGATTCAGATACCCAGAATATGTACACAAGAAGGTAATAAAACACAACTCTAAAATTGACCTTGAACTCTGAAGAACTCCTCAATCTAATCCCAAATTCAAGAACGAAAGAAATCCAAGAACACAACTCAAGAACATCAAAGTCTAAATCCTTTAGGATGAAAATCATACTGAAATAAACATGTTTGGCGCATGGGTGAACAAACCCAATGCTATGTGAACTCACATACCTCATAGAGATCACCCCTTGACGAAATCCTCAAGAAATTCAACAAGAACTTGACGATTTCCTTACTTCTCCTTCTCTTTCTCCTCTTCTTTTCTCTTCTCTCAAAACCCTAACTTGTTTTTCAAACAAGTAAACTGAACCCAATCAGTTTAGACCCCAACTTAATTACCAAAAATGAAATTAATAAATTGGGTGGTTAAAAGACCATAATGCCCTCCTAAAATCCGGATTAGACTTTCCTTATTTGAATAGCCCAACTTCAAATAGGCATATCTAACTCATACGAACTCGGAATCGCGTAAACTCGGCGGTGTTGGAAAGATTTTTCCAAGATCTTTCCTACGATATTTGAAAATACACCTAAATCATCCTGAGCTAGGAGTTATGGTTGTTTAAAGTTGACCAAAAACTCAACTTAACTAATTTTCCAGATTTTTATATTCTTTCCAAAAATGACTATTTCCAATTTTTAACTTCTTTCTAGTTCTTTCAATTCGTGAGATGTTACAATATGCCCCCTTGGGAACATTCTTCTCGAATGAGATTACTCTTACTAGGCTAAGGGTGTAACATGTAACATTTAGCTCAAACACACAATAAGCAATGCAATTACAACATGCTAACTTATAAATAAAAAATTCCAAGAAAAAGATTAGTACCTAAATTTGGAACTTCTCCAGACTCGAAGATATGTGGACATCTCTTCTTCATATCCTTTTCAGCTTCCCAAGTAGCTTCCTCAACAAATTGGTTCCTCCGAAGGACTTTGACTGATGCTACTTCCTTAGTCCTCAACTTGCGCACTTGGCGATCTAGAATCTGGATCGGAATCTCTTCACAAGATAAGCTATCCTTGACTCCAATATCTTTAGTTTTTATGATCAATGAAGGATCGCCCATGCATTTCTTCAATATGGAGACATGGAATACCTGATGAACTGTTGCTTACTCTTGTGGTAGCTCTAACTCCTAAGCTACATTGCGAATCCTCTTGGATATTCTGTAAGGGACAATATACCGGGGACTAAGTTTCCCCTTCTTACCAAATCTCATAACATCCTTCATGGGTGAAACTTTCAAGTATACCCAATCATCTACTTCAAACTCTAACTCCCTTCTCCTAACATCAGTGTAAGATTTCTGATGACTCTGTGCCATTTGTGTAACACCCCTCAAAATGAAGTAGGATAAAGTAGAGCCTCACATGAGTTTTATGCATTAATAACTTGTTAAAAATATGAGGAATAGCCTTTTAAGTCAGTTTTAACGAGTTTGGAAGTCAAACGTCAAGGGACGACCAAGACGTTCGGAAACTAGTCTTTTACGTGTTGGTGCGTTCTAGTATGTTGTTCATGTTTTTATGTGTTGTTTGGAGTCTAAAATCAGTGGAGGTGACCCTAGTGTCTTAATAAAT
>JAJOOS010082282.1:0-20126 GCA_029582725.1 Solanum chiquidenum
GTACGGGATTAGTCCCGAATTTTTGTACTCTAATGTATTAGATGGTTTTGAGACATCATGTATAAAGTTTAGAAAGTCTTCCGCTTGTTTTTTTTTTTGAAATGCTTTCTTGGTAAATAAAGTTTTAAATTCCTTATGGTTTTAGTGTCTATGCGATGAATGAATGCTAAGAGACTTGTATTAGACCTCTTCGAGGTCGAGTACGCCGGTTACGACTAGGGGTGCTCCCGGGTCGTGACAGATAATGTAACACTCCGAAAAACTAATGAACTAAGCTAGAGCCTAATATGTGAACTAGTTGCCTAATGGGGTTGAACGTAAAGATTAGAGTCTTAAAATAACCTCCCTAAGTTGGTACAAGTGTGTTAGGACCTAAATGTCAAGACATGACCCCCCAAGGACCAACCAAGGGTCCTTGAGGAGAGACTTGGTTTGCAGCCAAAAAGTTGCGTAAAGGCAGTCACTCATGAAATGGGCACCCACGAACCATGGGTGGACTCACGCCCCGTAGGTGAGGGGTCGTGAATCGAGGAAAGACCTCCCAAAAATTCTCCAAGTCACTGGAAAAAAACTACGAGCATGCAGTACGGTCCGTAGACCCACTCACTCCCTAATGGTGGGGTTTCGTGAGTGAGGTCTGGACCTTGACCAAAATGACAAGCCTCAAACCCAACCCACGAGTAACCAGTACGGTCCGTGGGTCCATCCATGCCCCGTGGGTGGGGGTCTTGGATGGGGTCTGTAAAGCTGTCTCAAATTTTGGCCTAGGGTGAGTTAATTTAGGTAAATTTTATTTTAATTATTCAAGGGTGTCGGACGGTTTATATTGGTTATTTAGACATATATAAGTAGTTACTAAAAATTAACCACCTCTTTAACACCTCATAACTAACAAGACTAAAACTAAAAACCAACTCCCTCTCCAATATTTCTCTCTCTAAGACTCCATTGAAGAACAAGAACAAGGTCAAGCTTAGGGTTCAAGGAGCAGCCTTTCTTCTTCAATTTTGTGCGGAAATCTTCCTAGAGTATTGTGGATTTTCATCTATGGGTAGATTTCACCCATAGAGTCCCTTCAAAACATGATTTCAAGTTTCTAATTTCCCCCAAAAACCTAAGGTTTCAATCTAAGTCATGGGTTCTCTTTCAAAACGATTTCAATTGTTGATTTATAGTTGATTAAGGTGGATTATAGTTTAATTGTTGATTAATTGTTAAATTATGATAAAATTCCCCCAAGAACCCATGAATCCCCCTTATTGCTAAATTGTGAAGTCATGATGTGGGTTGATTGATTATAGAAGCATGTCAATTGATTATGTTTATATTGATTGATTTATTGAATCATCATATTCCCCTATATAATGTAGAAATTCTAGATTTTTGGGTTGAGTTTGATTCATAGCCGTGAAGAGCAAATTATTAGGGTTTGTACATGTTGATAAGGATTGCATATGAACTCATGACTCACATAGATAGTGAAGATCATATGACTATTGTGTAATTGTGGTATTGTTGCAAGATCCTTCTCCCCATACCCTAACACATGGCTATGCATGAAATGTCTATGATTATGATAATGTTATTGTATTGATTGAAAGGCTATTCTCATGAAACAGTATGCACATTATGTGAAAGGTTTACTTACTTATGAACGATTCTAAGGTTGGAAGGTCATTCTCACCTAATGAATCCATGAGCTACCATGATACCATGCTTGTTTGAGTGCTAAGGCATTCTTTCATGAACATGAACTTATGTAAAGACTTAACATAAATATTAAACGGAATTAAGCTTAGCACCGAATGGATATGAACATGAGATGTAAGCTTTTACGTCAGTTAGCCCAGCTTCCCAAAACATGTATCTCATGAGATGGAAACCTTTTACCTCAGTTAGTTCGGGTTTCTAGTAGCAATGTTCTTATCCCGTAACTATGTGCCCACATAGGTCTTTAGCTAGTGGATCCACCTAAAAATATAAACATGTTAGTTCTACCTTAGGCAAGTAGGAAACCTCTTTTCGGTGTGTGGCATGACACCAGATTCCATGTAGCTCACATGGTCTATGTCGGTTAAGGCTTTTTCCCCAACATGACATGAACATGAATATGAACTATGAACAAGAACATGAGTTATTTACTATGGTCTATGTCGGTTAAGGCTTTTTCCCCAACATGACATGAACATGAATATGAACTATGAACAAGAACATGAGTTATTTACTATGGTTTCTCAAGAGGTTCTACCTAGTATGAATGGGGGTATGGAACTCCATTCATGCATGGCACAAGTAAGCTTTGGGAGTGATTATGGTATGCGCTTTTATGACATGACGCTTTATGAGTTAATGCATGCTCTACATGAATATGAACCATGAATATGAAAATGCACATGAACTGTACTTATGACTTCTTAATGAGCTTTGCTTTGTGTGAGTGGGGGTATGGGACTTAACTTGTACATTGCACAAGTAGACTTATAATAGGGTTATGGTGTGGTTTCTTTATGCTATGAAGATATATGAAACTATGTATGCAAGTTATGAATTGTTGCTAAAGGTGACTTTACTTATTATAAGATATGAACATGAATTACTCCTTGTCTATGAGTGTTGGCTATGGATGAGGTCAAGGTAAGTTATGCATGATTATGGTAGCCTAGGGTTGCTTATGAAATAGTTTGATTATGTAATTACTCTAAATGTTCATAATGGTTCTTAAAGTGTACAAAAGTGCATGATTTCAACTAATTGCCCCTTTTTATATGATTTAAAGATTTTTATGCATGGCTTCCATACTTAGTACAATTTTTGTGCTAACCCATATTTTCTATATTTTCTATAAGTGCAGGTTCCGATCGTTGAGGTTTACTTCTCCATTCAAGTAAAGTTTGGGTTGACTAATCTCCAAGCTTGGTAAGTCCTCATGGTTCGAGGACAAGACATTATTCATTTCTAGTCCCTTTGATATTTTCTATTTTCAAGACTATGTTGTAAAGGGCTAAGACCCTAAGATTGTATTCACTTGTATTAGATGGTGATTGAGACAAGGTCTAGACTCTTATATTTCTTTTATGAAAAAGACTTCAATTGTAATGTTTTATATTTCTACATCATTTCTATTACTTATGTCTATGATTATGCTAAGGGCTTGTATGAGACCCCCTTTGGGCTCAAGTATGTCGTATTATGTCTATAGGGTACCCCTGATTTAAGCAACCTTCACAAAAGCGAGAGCCTCTTCGCTTAGGCGAGCTTCACAAAAGCGAAGAAGAGTTAACTTTTTCGAGAGGCGCCTTTTTGGTGGGGTTTTCTCTCATGACATAATGGGAGGGTTTTGACTTGCAAATTTCAAGATTTAAGCCCCATTTTCAATTGTTGAGCTTAGGGAACCGTTGGTGGCGATTTTGGAAAGGATTTCTCGTGAGAAATATTTTTTGGAAGCTTTTATGAACCTAATCCTTAATTTCCCTTTGATTATTTATGGATTCTAACATCACAAAGTTGGGATTTGATTTGCAAAATGACATGGTTTTGCATGAACTTGAGTTTTAATCTATAATGGTGATTTTTAAGTGGTTTTGATCCCCTCTTCGAATTGGATTTCACTAATGAGTTCTTAAAGCCTTAAACATCATCTTCAAGATTTGTTTTCGAAATTCAAACCTCCATTTTGAATGTGAGTTTTGAGTTGATTGACCTATTTCTCAAAATATTTGATGTGGGAATTGGTGATTCCTATGAGTGATTGTGAATACTTGATTTTTATAGACCTGGATGTGATTCGGAAGTGAAAGACACAACTCTTAGAGTGATTATTGATTGATTTAAGTCAAGTGATCTCTTCACATTTGTAATTTAGTAGGATTGTCTACTTATCTTCATTGTGTATATGTTGGGGAGTAATCGGGAATGAGGTGAAGGGTCTTATTGCTCCACTTGATTAATGTTAATAAATTAAAAAAGGGTAAATGAAAAGTCTTAGTGATTATAACGCGATTTGTGAATTTTCTTGTTGTTACCCTATTTGATTGATTTGATGAAATGCCTTGAAGTCTTGAATGTGGAATTGAATTATAGGACTTGTTGTCTCTTCGCGTGGTGTGATATTGCTTCTGTGCATTGATTGTTGAACATCGTGATGAAATATGTGATTGTTGTGATGCAGAGGTCTATTGAAACAATTGATATAAAGCGATGAGAATTGGTTTCGGCTAGTGATTGATGTAAAGCCGACGAGAAATGGTTCCAACTAGTGAATGATATAAAGTTGATGTATAGTGGTTTCGGCTAGTGATATATAAAGCAGATTGGAAATGGTTCCGTCTAGTACCTTGATACACAACCAATGAAAAGGGATTTCGGCTAGTGATACTGTGCCGATGGGAAATGGTTGTGGCGAGAGAATATTTTTTGTGGCTTGATGCATTTATATCACAACCTAGGAGTACGCCCTAGATGTGACACGACGCAAGACTCTGAAAAGCCTCTTAGCATATCATAACATAAGATAATAGGAAATGTTGAGGAAATTCAAAACTTTTTCTTTACAACCGAAGTCTTTTATTAAAACAAGCTGAAGTCTACACTTTGTTTCGAACCATCTATAACAATTTAAACTAAAACTTGGGACGCAACCCATACAAAAGTCTAAAACATAAATGAAGGACTTAAAGGACGTGGTGGTCAAGCCCTCGAATGCAATGAGGATACACCATAAATTCTCTTCTTGATCTACTATGAACCTTGCCACGAGGATGGAACTCTATATCGCCAAACCCTACACTTTGGGAAAAATGTAGAAAATATGAGTTAGTACAAAAATGCACTAAGTATGATAGCCGTGCATAAAAACCTTGAAAACATGCTAAAATGGACATTTAAGTTGAAAAGCATGCACTTTACTAAGTTTGAGAATCACCATGCACATTAGTATAAAAGCAAAAGACCCAATCATATTTATCATATAAATCATCATAGCATAATAGAACCATCTCATAACTAACCCTAAGCTATACTTGTGCAATGAATAGATAAGATCCCATAATCCCATCTACACTGAGTACCACTTTTAGGCCACCATAATCATACTTACCATTTTCTAATATCATCTTTAGATAATACTCATAGACAAGGAAACTTTCACATTTACCAAGTCATATCAAGGAAAGCAACTCATACCAATAATCCACATTAAACATACTCCATTTTATAAATCATCATAACATAAAAGGAGAACACAATAACTACTCTCAAAACCTACTTTTGCAATGCATGGATGAAGTCCCATACCCCCATCTAGACTAAGTAGAGCTTCTTGAGTAAACATAGTTCATAACTCATATTCTTGTTCATAGTGGGAATTATCCTTAACCGACATAGACCATGCGAGCTTAACATGGAATTCAGTGTCATGCCCCACACCAAAAAGTGGTGTCCTACTTGCCTAAGGTAGAACTAAAATGTATTAGCTTTTAGGTGGATCCAATAGCTAAATAACCTACGGGGGCACGTAGTTATGGGATATGGAGATTGCTACTAGAAACACCAACCTTACTTAACGGGGGAGCTTCCATCTCATGAGATTACTTTTAGAAACCTACTTAACTGGAGAGCCTCAATCTCATAATCAAAATCAACTCGGTGCTAAGCATAATTCCCATAGAGTACTTATTGAATCCTAACTTGTTTCATTAGGATAGCTCATTAGATCATGCGTGAGATAAACTTTCACCATCCATGTCTTCATGTTAGATTCAATTGGATGAGAACTGACTTTCAACCTAGAATCTTCATTATGTGAGAAAACCTTTCACATCATTTTCATTATGTGTTCATGAGAAAAACATTTCAATCAACACAATAATATCATCATAATCATGGTCTCTTCATTCATAGTAATGCATAAGTGTGTGTGTGAAAATAGACTTTTAACAACACCACAATTATATCAAAGTCATAATCACTTTGCTTTCTCATAAGGTGTTCTTAAATCATGTACACAACCTTCATAAACCGTGTATTGTTCATATCTTTCCCTTTCAAGGACCAAGGACCATATTCAATCAACACATCTAGAATTCATTATATTAGACATGGATATAATCATAGTTCAAGTAATCAAGTCATTACATACATAATATCATATACTCAAAACATAGGTCATATTGGTGAAGCCTTTCCACAATAATACCATATACAATTCAACATGCATGATGGCTTCACTCCTAAAGTCTTAACATTCTTGGTTTATTCATATTAGCTTGTACCCTCATAGCCCTAGAAATCATAATCATTCTATAAGCCTTACTTTCAAGAAATACTTCACATGGTCATCATCTCAAGGACATCTAACGACATGCTTCATTCTTAAGCAATTTAGTCATGTATCATCATGTAAACTCAATCTCACCACTACATAGTCATGATTCATCCTATAAGACCTAATATAATTAATTCATATATACAAGCTTTACCTTTAAGTAATTCATAATTAGTTACTCTAATTTCAAGTATTTCATAAAGGAATTCACCAATCTTAGAAGATCACATCTAAGCCCTCAATTGCCTCTTTCATGGCATAAAACAAATTTATATCAATTTAATCCTAAAACCCTAGATTTATCAAGAATAGATGTATAATCATACTAAAATCATGTAATTACACCATAAACAACCATTATCCACTCAATTGGATCAACATATAACAATACCCAATTTTAAGATC
The DNA here is from genome assembly GCA_029582725.1 of Solanum chiquidenum. Lineage (NCBI taxonomy): Eukaryota > Viridiplantae > Streptophyta > Magnoliopsida > Solanales > Solanaceae > Solanum > Solanum chiquidenum. The sequence goes on from JAJOOS010082282.1 coordinate 6,728, forward strand.
CAAATTGGTAAAATAGGAAAATTCATGGATTCTTGGAAAATTCATCATGAAAACAGTAAGGAATCATCAATTTGATCACAATATAAAGCAATTAAATCATTAAAATCGTTTGTGAAGTGAATCCATTACTTGGAGTAAAACCCTAGCTTTTGGGGAAGTTACAAGTTTTGAAATTTAGTTTGGGAGGGGCTCCATGAATGAAAACTATCCATGGATGAAGGAATACCGTACCTTATTGAATATTTACCACGAATTTGAGGAGAAAATCTTGATTCTTCAACCCTAGCTTCACCTTTCTTCTTCTTCTTCCTTGGAGTTCTAGAGAGAGAATTTCTTGGAGGGAATCGGGTTTGTTTTGGGGTCTTAGAAGAATGACTTAATTGATTTAGTTTTACGGGTCTATTAGGTTTATATAGGTGGTATAATTACTAATAAACCGAGACCACTTAACCCCTAACTAACAATGAATTGACCCCTAAGTCCCCAACTTAAAAAACAAGTTGACCCCAAGACTGCCTCACACACGAGACCCCCACCCACATACCGTAGGTGGGTCTACGGACCATACTGGTCCTTCGTGGGTGGTGGCCTGGAACTTAACTTGAACCACGACCTTCCCCCACGGGGTGTGGGTGGACCCACGGGGTGTGGGTCCCTAACGTGAGTGGGATGTTTTTTGACAGCTTTGGGGGCTGCTTTAGGGTCCTCCTCAAGGACCCCTTGGTTGGACTTGGGGAGTCATACCTTAACGTTTAAACCCTAAAACCCTCATTCTAAGTACGAGAAGCCATTTTACGATTCTACCCCTCACGTCAAACTCAAAAAACCTTCATATAAAGCTCTAGTTTAACTTACTAGTTTTCTGAGGTGTTACAATTTCTATTCTTATGTGTGACATATTTGTTACTTGTGATTGATGTACTTGTTTCCTGTAATCGATATACTTAACATTGTGTTTGATGGTTGTTGACTTGTGACTTTTGTTTCTGAATATTGAGCCTTGTGAACATTTTAGGATAGAACTGTTAGGTTGGGCTGATTTCTCGCAGGTTGTAATTTGATAAGGTTCGGTTGTGTTGGAAACGAGTAGTCAAATTCTAGCAAGGTTAAATTTTTTATTAGGTTTTTTTATATAGATACCGTGTTGTTGGTACTCACTCCTTGCTTCTACACTTTTGTAGGTTCCGATCTCGGACCCGTGCTATCTCCTCCTTCTTCTCCTAATTTTGAGGCATGTCAAGAATTTAGAGAAGTAGTTGTTTTTCATCCAGGCAGACCCTTATGTTCTTTTACATTACTCTTTGTTCTATTTGAGAAGCAAAGACTATGAGACTTGTATTTATCTTTCGAATTCTATTTTTCATTAGTGGCCTGTACATGTGTGACGTGACAACTAGGTTTTGAGGTATTATTTAAAATAAATAAGTTTTATTCCTTTGTCTTGTTCTTGCTTTATATTTCTACATTTTTTTTCGTTTTCATTGGGTTGAGGCTGGCTTGTCTTAGTGGGAATAGACAAGTGCAATCACATCTATTTTTGGGGCATAACATTGGCGAAAGCCCTCCTAAAAACCGTAGGAATTCCTATAATTCGTAAAAGGCTTCCTTCATTTCAGTCTACACTTAAAAAAATTAGGAACCATACCTTGAGTCTACGATTATAGACTATGAACCATATAAATTTCTATAGTTCATACTATGCACTCGTAGACTGTCACGACCCAGGGTTACCCCTAGATGTAACAAGGTGTACAAGACCCCGAGAGGCCCTATACAAGTCACTTAGCATATCATAACATAAAGTAATAGAAAATGGTGTAAAAATTTAAAACACTTCAATACAATCGAAATCTCAAACCATCTAAACAACATGAATGAAGTCTTGGGACACAACCCATACAATAGTCCAAAACCTAAAAGAAAGACATAAGAGAAAAGGGTAATCACATCCTCGAACTTAATGAGGACTCACCGAATCTTTGCTTCCTTGATCAACAAGAGAGCTAGCCACGAGTGTGAGAATCTATGTCGCCAGACCCTACATTTGATAAGAATGTAGGCAAGAGTATGTGTTAGTACAATCAAGTACTAAATATGATAGCTCGCATAAACAACATAAACATTGTGGTTAGCTAATATAAACCATTAGCATAATCATCGCACATAAATCAATATCATAATAAGAAAGGAATACCTTTCAAGCAACCTTACTCATCCTTAGTCAAGACATGGGTCATCACCTTTTAGTCAACTTACTTCATGAAAGGTACCTCAAGCAACAATGCAAGCTATTAATCTTCATAATCATAATTCACATAAGTTATACTTACTTTTAAAGACATGGGGATTCTCCTTATTGCCTAACTTATAAAGGCTAATGGGTATTCGCCTCTTGCCTTACTTACCTTAAGATCATGGGTACTCGCCTCCACAATCACATCATATGACATGGGTACTCGCCTCCACACCATTTCATACCGAGTATGGGTACTCGCCTCCATGTCCATTCATCATATTGGGAACATAGGGAATCACCTCTTGTTCAATTCTAAGGAGTGTGGGAAATCACCTCATATCCTTCTCATATAGAGGTCCAGGGTAGTCGCCTCTAGCCTCATCATTTACATAGTCTTTTAGGCTAGATTCATTTTAGGTGAGCAATCCTTCCAACCTAGAATCACCAATGGGAGAAAGTCTTTCACATTCATACATTCATAATTAAGCATTTCATGTGGGAAGTATCTCTTCCTCAACTATAACATCAATTACCAACAATTCACAGCATAAGCTTTCTCAAAGCCCTAGATCTCATGACCATCATCTAAGCTTCATTCTCAAGCAATTATATTCGTAATTCATCAATCCTATAAGGACAAGCCTAAACCCATAAAGTTTCCCTTCATGGAATCAACCCAATAAACTGTAATTCTACTAATTCAATAGTAAGCAATCACAATTAACTTAGTTGGATCAACATTCATCATAACCCACAATATTGGAAGAAACCCTAACTAGAATTGGGGATTTAAACTTCATAATTGGGGAATTCTAGGGCACTCCATGGGAGGAAGGATCCCATGTATGAAAACCCATCATACCTTGGTCACAATGCCCACCAAGGCTTGGAGATTGGAGTCTTTGAACTATACCTAGCTTCAATCTCTTCCTTCTTCTTCTTCCTTCAAGAGAGAGAATATTTGAGAGGAGTTTTGGTTTTCTTTTGGGATTTGAGAGAATGATTTTATTGGGGGATTTTGGGAGTTAAAAATACTTACATAGGTGGTCTATGTAGGAAAAACGACACCACATTGATTTAATTAAATTGGAAAAAGACCCTTAAGTCCCTAAAATCATTGTCCAGGTCTGACCCACGAGACCACAATTGAAGAACTGTGGATGGACCGTACATCCTAGTCAATCGTGGTTCATGGTCTCAGACTATAAAATGGAGCATTGGACCTATGGAACCCAAACTACGGGTCGTGAACCCATCCATGGGATGTGGGTCCTGGTGTGGTTCACTGCCTCAAACAGTCCCCATGAAGTCCACAAATGGGGCTCACCCACGGGGCGTGGGTCCAACCACGTGGCATGGTTTGCCTTCGTTGGCGACACCTAGAAGTTCTGAGAATTTGCTAGCTTTTCTCCTTAGGCTACGGGGTGTTACATAGAGCTAATGTCGCAGCAGTATTTGGACTCAAATTCTACGGATACAATCTATGATTCATATAATTATCAATGACTCGTATATGGGAACCATAGAACTAGTCCTCAATGTTTATAACTCACCGATGTTCTACGAACAGGGCCTACGGTCCGTAGGAATTCCTCAGATCCATTGGACCCATCTATAGGACCCTCTGCACAATATATTTTTTCCAGATTTTTTCCTTCTTTGTTGCATGTGTAGCAAACATTATGACTTCCTTTTACATTTTCTTGACACTTTTTTGAACACGGACCATATATTAGACTATTCTATCCAAACATCAAACTTAAAACATAAAAAAATTGTAAACTAGCTAAATTACATCTTTGGTTTCCTCCCAAGCAGCGCTTGATTTAACTCCACAACATGACACAAACTCTTTGATTACCTTCGACATCATCAAGATCCCATTCATCAGTAACCTCTAAACTTTCACTTTTAACATTGTTCCTTCTTGATTCTCATGCTCAACCGCTTTGTCTGAAAATAGTTGCACAACTCTCAACAGTCCCGTCCACGTTGATGTAAGCTTTCCGAGAAGCAAGTGCAACCTTTAATTAAAGAGAAACACAAAATCGCTGGGAATAAATTCACGCAACATAAAATAACCGATAACAAATTCATGCCTTTCGATCTTTTGATCATGGTACTTCTTCATCTTTTCTTTGTATAAGGCTAAAATTTCCTATTCTTTTAGGTGAAACTCATCAAGTCCATTCAACTCGTTCAACCTTTGATTTGATGCAGCTCCCCAATCTAGATTCAACTTCTTTAGTGCCCATATAGCTTTATACTCTAGCTCTACAAGGAAATGACAGGATTTTCCAAACACAAGTTGGTAAATAGACACACCTATGGGAATTTTTATCGTAGTACGATAGGCCCATAGAGTATCGTCAAGCTTTCTTGACCAATCAGTTTTGTTAGCATTCACTGTCTTTGCAAGAATTTTTTTAATCTCTCTATTGTATATTTCAACTTGTCCACTAGACTATGGATGATAAGGAGTTGCTTTACACTGTCAAACATACTTCTCATACAATGACTTGAACAACATATCAATTAAATACGAACCTCCATCACTTATAATGGCCCTTGGTGTACTAAATCTGGAGAATATATTCTTTTTTCAGGAATACACGTGACACTATTTCATTTATTGTTTGAAAGTGCAACAACTTCTGCCTATTTAGATACATATTCAACCATAAAAAGTATTTATTTCATCCCATTCGAACTCACAAATAGTCCCATGAATTCAAGGCCCAAAACATCGAACAAATAAATCACTAAAATAGGAGTAAGTGGGAGTTCTTTCTTCCTTGAAATACCTCATTCTCTTTGAAAATGTTCACAAGACTTGGTGTAATCATGAGAAACTTTGTGAATCATAGGCAAATAATACATACACTGCAAGATCTTATGAGCAGTCCAAATACCACTATAATGACCACCAATAGGAGACGAATTTCAAGCTTCCAATATACTCATCTTCGCAACCTTAGGAACACAACAACAAATAATCCCATTGGTGCAGACACGAAATAGATAAGGCTTCTCCCATAAAAGGTTCTTCACATTAGACATGGATTTTGTTCTTTGGTGAAGCCATAAATTCGAAAGCAGCACATTACTCGCCAAATAATTAGTGAAATAGGTGAACCAAGGGATAAGATCAAACGAAGCATCCAAAACTTGTTTGTACAAAAATGTATCATCAACTTCAACTCCATCAGCTAACTTCAACATTGCTTCTTCCTCTAATCTGGACAAGTGATCAACAACTTGATTTTTCTGTTCCTTTTCTATCTGTTACCTAAAAATCAAATTCTTGCAACAATAACAGTCATTGAATCAATCTCACTTTTGCATCCTTCTCTGCCATAAGATACCTTAACGCTGCATGATGAGTGTGCACAATGTCTTCAGTTCCAAGAAAAAAGGATCTAAACTTTTGGAACGTGAACACTATAACAAGCAATTATTGTTTAGTGACAGTATAGTTCTTTTGAGCAATATTCTGAGCTTTGATCGCATAATAAATGGGATGAAGAATATTTTCATCAGTTTTCTCTAATACTATGATTTCACGTATCAAGACAGTTCTTTCAATTCTAAGTGCCAACAATCGTTAGTCAGTAATATAACCCAACTAAGTGAGTTGGGGTTGAATCCCACAAGGAGTGGTACGTGTTTAAGAATCAAGAGCCAAGTATGAATATGTTTCAGTCAATCATAGGTAAAGACATTTACGAATAAAAGCATAGTTCAAATTAAGGATGACACAAGTGTAAAATATGGGTGTTTTAGTTTTAATTATCAACTACAACAACAACAAATAACACAAATTAACAAGTAAAGAGATGGGTTCTTGGGATGTGATTGAATTATAGGCTAAGGTAGACAAATGGGTAATTGCAACTCATAGTAAATAGTTGTAAATCAGCGAATAAGCTAAACTTTAGTGGGGGTAAACTTTCTCTCAAACAATTTACCCCGAATCAAATTGGTTTCTCTCGAACACCAATAAGTAGCAACTAAGAACAACCTATGCTTTAGTCCATTCACTCTCTCGAGTTGAATGTGTGGAAAAGGGTTTAGGATTCACTCTCTCGAGCTGAACCCATGACAACCCAATACCCACAGACCAACAGCTCAGTAACCTTGGTTTTAAAACCTCTCTCTTGATCAAGCCAAAAACACGAAGGTAGGTAGAGTTGCATTTGCAACTACAACCCTTTAAATGAAACGACAATTACTAATTGAAATCACTTTTAAATAGCATTTAAACTAAAAATTAACAATAACCAACATCTAAATCAACCAATAATCACATAATCACACCCCAAGAATTGGGGTTTTAGCTAGACATCATAAAAAGATAAAAATCGTTACCAAATTGTGTTTCCATCAACTGGGTTAGATTAATTTCGTCTTTACAAAGGTCAAGGTTGAAGAATTTCAAAGACCCACTTCCAATATCTCAAAAATGGAAATCCTCAATTCTTCTAAGTTAAGGAAAATATTGTCTCAATACTCCCAACTCAAAACTGAAGAAATTACTGTAATGAATGTTTAGAAAAAAATTTGGATCCCAAAAATAATGTTTGAAAATGTATGGATAGTGGCCAAAAATATGCTGTGAAGGACCATTCGGTGAAGTAAGTTGGGATACTTGAACCACTCGGTGATCCGCCCTTTGGTCAATTTCATCGCCTTTTTACTTTGGCCTGAAGCAACCTCAAGTTTAATAACTTTGGGTTATCTTGGCACTACATCGTGGAACCATTTGGCGACACGCCGATTGATCCATTCTATCGCCGACTTGCTTTTCTCCTTCAGGACATTGCACATTAGAACTTTAGATGAGATCATAGCCATTCGGCGACTCCCCAAATGGGTTGGGCTCTCACCAGGCCTTTTTTTTATTCTTTCAGCTGCCTTGTTCCTTTTTACTCATTAGTGTCCATGCTTTGTTCTTCAATACAAATACCTGGAAATCAAGGATTTACATCAGTTATTGGCACAAAATTAGCATTTGAGGACATTAAATCTATTAAAATAAAGCCCTAAGTTAGTCCAAATCATTGACTCATCAACATTTTGTATACAAATGAACACATTGTAGTATAGTGGTAAGTATTCCCTCCTGTCACACAGGTGACCCGGGTTCGATCCCCAGTAGAGATGCCATTTTCATTTCACGTATTGGGACACTTCTTCCAATTCTAAGTGCCAACAATCGTTAGTCAGTAATATAACCCAATTAAGTGAGTTGGGGTCGAATCTCACAAGGAGTGGTACGTGTTTAAGAATCAAGAGCCAAGTATGAATATGTTCAAGTGAATCATATGTAAAAACATTTACGAATTAAAGCATAGTTCAAATTAAGGATGACACAAATTTCAAATATGGGGGTTTTGGTTTTAATTATCAACTACAACAGGATCAAATAACACAAATTAACAAGTAAAGAGATGGGTTCTTGGGATGTGATTGGATTATAGGCTAAGGTAGACAAATGGGTAATTTCAAATTATAGTAAATAGTTGTAAATCAGTGAATAAGCTAAACTGTAGTGGGGATAAACTTTCTCTCAAACAATTTACCCCGTATCAAGTTGGTTTCTCTCGAACACCAATAAGTAGTAATTAAGAACAGCCTACGCTTTAGTCCATTCACTCTCTCGAGCTGAATGTGTGGAAAAGGATTTAGGATTCACTCTCTCAAGCTGAACCCATGACAATACCCACAGACCAACAGCTCAGTAACCTTGGTTTTAAAACCTCTCTCTCGATCAAGCCAAAAACATGAAGGTAGAGTTGCATTTGCAACTACAACCCTTTAAATTAAACGACAATTACTAATTGAAATCACTTTTAAACAACATTTAAACTATCAATTAACAATAACCAACAGCTAAATCAACCAATAATCACATAATCACACCCCAAGAATTGGGGTTTAGCTAGACATCATAAAAAGATAAAAATTGTTACCAAATTGTGTTTCCATCAACTGGGTAAGATTAATTTCGACTTTACAAATGTCAAGGTTGAAGTATCTCAAAGACCCACTTCCAATTTCTCAAAAATGGAAAACCTCAATTCTTCAAAGCTAAGGAAAATATTGTCCCAATACTTTCAATTCAAAAATGAAGAAATTACTCTAATGAATGTTTAGAATAAAATTCGGATCCCAAACATAATGTTTGCATATGTATTGATAGTCGCCAAAAATATGTTGTGAAGGACCATTCGGCGAAGTAAGTTGGGATAACCGAACCACTCGGCGATCCGCCCTTTGGTCAGTTCCATCGTCTTTTTACTTTGGCCTTAAGCATCCTCAAGTTTCCTAACTTTGGGCGATATTAGCACTACATTGCGGAACCGTTCGGTGACACGCTGATTGCTCCATTCTATCGCCGACTAGATTTTCTCCTTCAGGACATTGCAAATTGGAACTTTAGACGAGATCATAGCCATTCGGTGACTCGCCAAATGAGTTGGGCTATCACCAGGCCTTCTTTTCTTCGTTCTTTCAGCTTCATTGTTCCTTTTTACTCATTAGTGTCCATGCTTTGTTCTTCAATCCAAATACCTGGAAATAAAAGATTTTCATTAGTTATTGGCACAAAATAAGCACTTGAGGACAGTAAATCTATTAAAATAAAGCCCTAAATTAGTCCAAATCATGGACTAATCAAAATTTTGTACTACAAATGAACACGGATGTGATTGGATTATAGGCTTAGATAGACAAATGAGTAATTTCAACTGATAGTAGTAAATAGCTGTAAATCAGTTAATAAGGTAGATTTTAGTGTGGATAAATTTCTCTCGAACAATTTACCCCAAATCAAATTGGTTTTTCTCGAACACCAATAAGCAACAATTAAGAACAACCTACTCTTTAGTCCATTCACTCTCCCGAGATTAATGTGTGGAAAAGGGTTTAGGATTCACTCTCTCGAGCTAAACCCATGACAACCCAATACCCAGAGACCATCAAATCAATAACCTTGGTTTTAAAACCTCTGTCTCTAGTGAGCCAAAAACATAAAGGTTGAGTTGCATTTGCAACTACAATCCTTTAAATTAAACAACAATTACTAATTGAAATCACTTTTAAACAACATTTAAACTATCAATTAACAATACCCAGAAGCTAAATCAACCCATAATCACACCCCAAGAATTGGGATTTTAGCTAGACATCATAAAAAGATAAAAATCATTACCAAATTGCGTTTCCATCGCCTGGGTAAGATTAATTGTCTTTACAAAGGTCAAATTTGAAAAATTTCAAAGACCCACTTCAAATTTTTCAAAAATGGAAAACTTTAATTCTTCAAAGCTAAGGAAAATATTGTATCAATACTCTCAGTTCAAAACTCAAGAAATTACTCTAATTAATGTTTAGAATAAAATTTGGATCCGAAACATAATTTTTGAAAATGCATTTATAGTCTCCAAAAATATGCTATGAAGGACCATTCGACGCAATAAGTCGGGATCGCTGAACCACTCGGCGATCCGCCCTTTGGTCAATTCTATCGCGTTTTAACTTTGGCCTTCAGCATTCTCAAGTTATGTAACTTTGGACGATCTTAGTACTGCATCGCGGAACCGTTCGGCGACCCATCAACTGCTCTATTTTGTCGCCGACTTGATTTTCTCCTTCAAGACTTTTCACACTGGAACTTTGGGCGAGATCATAGCCATTTGGCGACTCGCCAAATTGGTTGGGCAATCAACAAGCCTTCTTTTCTTCGTTCTTTCAACTACCTCGTTCCTTTTTACTCATTAGTGTCCATGCTTTGTTCCCTAATCCAAATACCTGGAAATCAAGGATTTACATCAGTTATTGGCACAAAATAAGCATTTGAGGACACTAAATCTATTAAAATAAACCCCTAAATGAGTCGAAATTGTGGACTCATCATACTACACCAAGAGCCACTGCACTCGCATCATACATAATTTCAAACGGTTATCCCAAATCCGGTGAAATAATGAAAACTATAGAAATCAACTTTTGTTTCTACTCTTCAAACATACAAGAATCATTGAACTCAAACTTTGTCTCCTTTTCAAGCAACTTTCATAATGGGTGTACAATTTTGGAGAAATCTTTATTAAATCATCAATAAAAACCAGGATGTCCTACAGAGATTCTAACATCCTTCACGTAGATAGGTAGTGGCAACTTTTCAATCAACTTGATCTTTTCTCTATCAACCTCGATACGTTTGTGAGAAATCCGATGACCTAGAACTATTCCCTCTTTCACAATAAAGTGACACTTCTCCAGAATTGGCATAAGATTACATTCTTCACAACGTTCTAAAATATCACCTAAGTGCGACATGAAATTATCAAACGAGTCACCAACCACCGAAAAAGCATCCATAAATACCTCGATAGTGTCTTTCACCATATCATAAAAGATAAACATCATGCAACATTAAAAAGTCGCAGGTACATTACATAACCCAAATTACATCCTCTTAAAAGCACACACCCTATAAGGACAAGTGAAAATAGTCTTCTCTTTGTCTTCTTGTGTTATAAAGATTTGATTGTTGCAACAATACCCATCTAAAAAACATTACCTTCCCTTTCCACAAAGATGATCTAACATTTGGTCCATGAACGACGTAGGGTAGTGATCTTTTTCTATCTATACATTCAACGTGTGATAATCCATGCAAACTCTCCAATCAGTAACTGGCCTCATAAGGAAAAGCTCATTCTTTGTATGGTGAACCACATTGATTTCTCCCTTCCTTAGCCTTCATTAAACTTGGCATATCCAATCATTCTCTGTGTTCGGATAAACCACTCCAATATCTAGCCACTTGATAATCTCCTTCTTCACAACTTCTAGCATTGGTGTATTCAATATTTTCTAGTGCTCAATACTTGGTATACTATTAGGCATGTGTTAGATCTTATCAGAACATAGACTAGGTGGAACAATAATAATATCAACAATCATCTATCCAATCGCCCTTTTAAATCACTTCAACACCGATATCAAAGCATCTACTTGCCTATCATTTAAATTAATAGCAATAATTAATGGCAAAGTATTGTTGTGGCTCAAGAACACGTACCACAAATGATATAGAAGATCATTTAGTTCAAACTTCAGAGGCTCATCAATTGATGGTTTTGCAGGCAAAGTTTCTCAATTTTTCATATCTAAATCCAACTTCTTTGGTAAGTGATAAGTATAATCTTCCCCATCAAATGCAACAACTAAATCATCGTACTTATCAATATAATCTACATCAAAATTCATGATCACGACAACTAAAAATTCTACACTTAATCTCTCCTCAATTGTACCTCTTCATTATTCAATCAAAATTTAATCTGTCATTTCTCCGTATCTACTAAAGAACGCTTAATATCAAGGAATGGTCTTCATAAATTGATAGACATTTCAATGTCAACCTTGCAGTCTAATATTATAAAATCCACCAGAAATATGAATGCCTCAACTTTTACTAGAGCATCTTGTAAAACTCCAATTGGTTTCTTCATAGAAGATCATCATAAGTAGCCGCACTAAATTTGGTTTGGGGGTTCCCAAGCCCAACTTATTGAACACAGATAGCGACATCAAACTTTTGCTAGCACTGAAGTCACATAAGGCCTTAGGAAAGTGTAACATGCCAATAGTACATGGAATAGTAAATGTTCTTCGTATATATATATACTCATCATATAGTAGTGTTGTATTATGATAATTTACTAGATTGACTGTCTCAGCACTTCCACTCACATGTTTTAATAATAGGCCCACCTTTGTTCTCAACTATGCCATCTCTTCAAGAATATCATCACTAGATTGATTTGTGTGGCTTGTATCGAGAAAGTGCTCTATTCGGCAAAAAAGTTCTAGTGTTGCATGCTTTACTATTCTTGGAGATGTTTTCAAGTTTCACTCCAATCTCCTTAAATGTATATGCCCAGTAAGATCCTCCAGCAATAATATCTAACACTACTTTTCCATTGTCATCATGTCCTTTGTAAAATAACTCATTCAGAGATTCATCATAAATATGGTGATTTGGCACACTTCTTATAAAACCTATAAATCTATCCCAAGAATCACAAACCGACTCCCTTGCTAGAGCCACAATGTTATTCAGTATATACTTAAGCTTGAACTTTTTGGATACCATGAAATACTTCTCCAAGAGCACTCTATGCAGCTCCGTCCATGTGGTAATTGAGTTATATGATAGCTCAGATAGCCAACGATAACATCACATGTCAATGATAATGGAAACACACAAAACCCGATCATATCTATGTTTAAGTCTAACCTTCCCACACTACTCTTACACACGTTGATGACTTAACTAAGATGATCATATGGGTCATCGGATGGCAAGCCATAAAATGACCCTCTGGATGTATGCATTTGCTTAGACTGCTAGTAACCACAAACGTATGTCTGCGTGGTAGTGGAGGAACAACTATGGCACCCGTTGAGCCCACATCATTATAATCAATCCTGAAAGTTTCACTCACATTGGGTGATTGATGATTTTGCACTCTCATGGGGTTGTTTTGGTTATTTCCAGGTACCTCCACCACTCTTGGAAGTTGGACTCCAACAAACATTCGCGTGACCCTCTTTGATTGGATCATCGTCTAGTCCTAGATTCCAACCTCCTCCTACCATTAATCACAATATTTTTTCTATTCTAGATTAATAAGGATCATGAGATTACCTTGGCTCTATGTACTTCGCATACACTTTGAATAAATCTATAGAAAACAAAAACAAAAATAAAACGTAAATAAGGAAATAATTGACTAATAATGAAATAACAAAGTTAGTTTAATCTTAAAGAGATCCACCAGCAGCAGTGCCAAAATTTTATACGCCCAAAATTACACCTCCCTAAAGAACTATAAGTGGTCGTTGTTCAAATAAAGAAGGTATAAGAGGTTAGGGTCTATCCCTCAGGGAATAAGGTCTCGGCTTAAGCTAATTAACTTGTTGATTGTACATTTAGTAAGTGTCACGACCCGGGAGCACCCCCTAGTCGTAACATGGCGTATTCAACCCCGAAGGGGTCTTATACAAGCCACATAGTCATTCATTGCATTCAATAATGAAAATAGTGCGGAATAAAAAAACTTATTTACATCCACACATTCAAACTTC
>JAJOOS010082283.1:0-14629 GCA_029582725.1 Solanum chiquidenum
TTGTTTTGTATTCTCAAATTTCTAATACCCAGTCCCCCTCTTTCTTTGCTTAGCATCACAGTGTTCCATCTCACTAAATGGTAACCCTTGCCCTCTCCCTCTTTGCCTTTTTTCCAGAGGAAGTTTCTTCTCAGTCTGTCCAGCTTTTTGATAACTATTGGAGGAATTGGAAATAACGACATAACATAAGTAGGCAGTGAGTCTAAGACAGAGTTTATCAAGATCACTCTACCCCCCAAGGATAGATATTGAGCCTTCCATCTTGATAATTTTTTTTCTGCTTTTTCCAGAATTCCATCCCATATCCCCAAAGCTTTATGTTTGTTCCCTAGTGGCATTCCCAAGTAGGTTGTCGGCAGTTTCTCTACTTTACACCCTAGAATGCTTGTCAATCCTTGAATCTGAGGCACCTCCTTGACTGCAATCAAGCTGCTTTTCCCCCAATTGACCCTTAGCCCTGATACTGCTTCAAATAAGATCAGAATCAATCTGATGTAATTCAGCTGTTCGGCTTCTGGCTCACAAAGGATGATAGTATCATCTGCGTATAGCAAATGGCTGATCTCCTTTCCATTCCCTATTTTGTCTCCTATTTGGATGATACAAATTTATTTTATTACCTTCTACTAACTTCTCTTGGTATTTTCAATTACCACGTGTATGTATTGTATATGTATATATACCTCTTAAGTTTATAAAACTAAATTACTTTGTAGCCCTTAGTTTTAGCGTATGTGTGTTGCATGTGTATCGGGTCAACAAACAAAAAATATGTACAAAAAGATATATTTTATAAAATAATTGTTGAAGTTAAAATAAATACAGATATTTATTTAACAACATCATATTCAATGTAATGTATGTCTTTATGGATGCTTTATCAAAAAAAAAAATGTATGTCTTTATGGATGTTATTTGATTTTCAAATCAATCCCCCACAAAGTGGATTTGGGGAGGTAGAATGTATGCAAACATTACACCTCTGCCTTAGGGTAGAAAAGCAAGTATTTATTTAAATAATAAAAAATTAATATTATTACATTAACACGGTAACTAAAATATGTTTTTAATTACTGCAATAGTTTTTAGCAAAATACGTTGTTTAGTTTAAGATGACTTTGAATTTTAGTTAAATTGTTTGAGTAGTTGCGATATTTTAGGTTGTTTTAAATTTCAACACTATGCAGATTATGTGTTCTATATTGGCTATTTTAAGCCCCTCAATGCTTAATAAAATTATTGAAAGTCATTTCAATCCCATTTTTAACCCCTTTGTGCTGCCCCATCTTTTAAAACAAAAACAACAAAAGTATTTCTAGTTATCATGTATGAAGTGAATAGATAACTTTCTACCAAACTTTAATTTATGAAGAAATGATTTCCATTTCCCAAGAGAATAAAAAAATCTTTTTTTAAAATTAAATGGGAGAACAAAAAATTTAGGTCTTAGTTTGTCAAGATCTAAGATAATTATTTTATGTAAAACAATAAAATTAAGCTATTTTTCATAAAAGTTAGTCAAGTAAGGAAAGAATTTATGCCTTCAAACCTCTATAAAAATCATCCTATACAATAATATTTCACTGTAGTCATAAATTTTATTTGTAAACTATTCTTTTTTATGTTATGCTGTATTATATGTTCTCTATAATAGCATTCTGCTATATCAATCAAAAAATATTCGGGCAAACGATACCGTTATAGAGAGATTTAACTATATAAAATAATCTTAATTGATTTTAAAATTCTAAATGTTAGAACTTTCTACACAATTCAAATGAAAAAGGATAACATGCAAAGTTTAAGTTGATTTCAAAGTTCTAAACATCAAGAAAATAGTTAAATAATAATTGTCCAAGGTGAAATCTATTTTTAAAAGGTCAAAAAGTCAATAAATATCTACTCTGGGGTACAAAATTAAAAAATCCACATAAATTTAATAAAAATGTGGCTGAATATTATAATAAAAAATTTAAAAATATAAGTTCCTGAAAATAAAGAATGTTAAATCATATTAACCTAACTCAATAATAGAAGGAACCCCTGTCATATAAAAGTACTTGAATGTCTTACTGTAATATTAAAATAAGTGCATGTATTAGCTTTAGTAGCCTAAATAGGCTTCTACTCACATTACTCGCAAGAGTACTTTTAGTTGGTGTATGATCTTCACACTTCTTAATTTGAGAAAATAAGTTTTATCACGATAATTCAATGATCTATTTTGATAAACGATAATTCAATGGTTTATATATAAATAATTCAATGATTTAATTTGATAAACGATAATTCAATGGTTTATAAATAAATAATTCAATGATTTATAAATAAAACAAATTTTAAAAAATGTTTTTTTTAGTATTTCAAGGTTTGAAAATGAAGACATTGATCCCATAGCTCCTAAAAAATGGTTAACGACAACATACATGTTATGAGATATGTTGTTTTATTTTTCTTTAGATATAATTAGCCAAGAGTAAGTAACTAAATTTTTTGTTCTGTAGATGTACTCTAAAAACTTGACATTTTCCAAGTGTCCTCAATGACTTGATCATGTGTACATTGCCATGAAATATTGTAAATGATACAACCTAAGGACATTTTGATAAATTATACATTGTTAATTTATGTGTCAAAGTTTTCTTTCCTTCTTAAATTCATACTTATTTAATTAAATCTAAATAAATGAAATAACTAAGAATTTACTTTATTTTTTCTCCTTTTGTTTCTTCTTATGTGTCTTTCGTAAGTAAATTTCCTCTTGCGGCAGCCGGTATCCATCTTTTTTTTCTTTTTCAATTTATATTAGTGTTCAATCTAAAAATAAAATAAAATATAATAAAATAGAACTATTTATGGATCAGCTTGGCAGAAAGAATTCTATGTTGCGCATTACTTAATATTTATTATATACTCCCTCTGTTTACTTTTACTTGTCCACTTTGGTCTTTGCCCGCCCCCTATAAAACAATATTTGATATGAGTATTTTACCATTATACCCATATTAATTGATGTTTAGTATTAGACCTTGGAAAATGATTTAAGAAATAAGTAATTAATGCTAAGGAAAAACATGGAAACAAAGAATTGTCTTTCTTGATATGTTAAAAGTGACAAGTGAAAATGAAAATCTATTTTTGAAATAGTGGGCAAGTAAAAGTGAACGGAGGGAGTAGTAAGTGATTACCAAAAGTTACTTACCATAGTGATGATTGGTTATAGCTCACAAAAATCTTCTTTTTCTTTTTATATATATACTAACCAAACATTAACTATAAATTGGGTAAATTTATAGCGCTTTGCGTCCGGAAATTTGGCCCGATTCTCTCTTTACCTTCATTTCTGTCTTACTAGTTTTTTGGCATCTGATGTACTAGACTAGGCATTACCTTGTAATAGAAAGCTCTTGTGCACGTGACTCTGAGTCTGGGATGATTACTGTTCATTGATTTAATTATGAAAGATTCAGGAATTTAGATTATTGTGTTGTTATTTAAAATTACTTCCGCATTTACTTTATGTTTTCTGTCTCGACGAAGGATTGACTTACCTACCAGGAGAGTTAGGATAGGTGCCCTCACGACCCAAATCTTTGGGTTATGACACTAGTACTTTCGTCCACGATGTCAGGAGGGAATTTTTTTACATGTTTTGGCCTAAAAGTTTGCCAAGCTTTGAGGAACATTGAAAAAAGCTATGTAAAATTGGATTATCTTTTTTAGAGGTTTGGCCGCCGAGAAAGTACCACATGAATCGAGTGATTTCGAGGGTAAAAAGAGAAATGGGAGACGATTTGCCCCTATGGCCTTCTCAGTCGCCCTTCTATCTTTTCAAAGAGACGAGGGGCTACATCAACATCATGCAAATGATCCTTGACATGTTCGCAGAAAATGAGAGGGTAACGCATGTCCCAATGCTCCTAGCAGAGAAACATTCGCAACTTTCTTTGGCATAATTTCTTTGAAGACTACAACCTATTGCTACAAATATGAGTCGCAGAGCATTTCTTCAGAAGAGAACCAATCATTGACTACTTTGCAGGAATCTGCAATATGTTCTGGCGCCACAAGTAGAGGATGAGGCACTAGGACACACCATTTGGACACAAAGAATGTTGTCGTGGCACCATTAGAGGACAGCTAAGACAGTGAGGTGCATGTGGCAAGAATCAAAGAGTTCCAAGAAGAGTGGTTAGGCTTGATCACGGTAGACAAGGGACAAAATGAGTAATATACTGGTTGAAGGAAATCTCATTGCGTGGCCAAGCCTGGAAGGACTCCTAGACATGGAGATGTTAAAATGGTGACAAAGGTCATGCGGCCAAATACAGCCACATATGTTTCTCACTACTTCCATGTACCGACATGTAGTCCCAGGTTTAGTCAATGAGATAATACCTCAAATAGATAAGGAGGACCACATGGAAGAAAACCCAGAGGAGGAACCAAAGTAAAACCCAAAGAGTACAACTCAAAATGAGGAGAGATAGAGGAAGACCCAGAGGAGGAACTGGAGTATGACCCAGAAGAATACTATCCGGAGAACATCCGGGGAGATCGAGATTACAATGATTGTCCAACCTGGCTTTAGGATTTTCACCCACTTTTGTTCTTGCATTCCCTAACGGTGACCTTGTTGCCCACTTTTTTGTTGTTTATTGCAAGGGTATGCCTTGTGGCAACTATCTTAGTACTTTCGTCGGAGCCATTTAAGGCCTTGTTAAGCCTTATTTCTTTTGTTGTAACATAAGGCCACTCCCTATTAATGAAAGCTTAGATTTGTTCTAAATCTGAATTGTGTTGAAAACTTGGATCAATCTACTATCACTATCTAAAACATAGGCCTACCTCTGGCTAAACGAAGTCATGTGCATATTAGGATGCGCTTTGCTCAACATTATTGTTTGTGTGTCAATTTGATGCTTTATTTAACAAAATATGCCTACTTTATTCTTTCTAAAAGCTTTTAGACTAACTTTATCTTTTGTTTTCTTTTCAATTGGTTTACCTTTCGTATTTCTCCCCCACCAGAGGTTGAAGTGTGATGATCATCAAACGGGACGAATCACATTACAATTTAAGATCCAAAAGAAGAATGAATAGCTCCAATGATATTGACCCGACAACGAATATTCTAATATAGACAGAAGTTCTCAATAGTTTGAAGGGAAGAACCAATACGCGGAACGACAAACAAACAGCTCACCTAAAGGCTAAAGCAACTTCATGAGATATTGAGAGGAGAACTACACCAAGTGAGGGACTTGACTAACCTCACCCATGAACACTTCACCAAACCTTCCCTGCATTGCATCATTGGAATTTGCAATTCCCAAACATTTCCCGTCGACACACCCATATGCAACTATCCCCACAAACACCTCCTAACACTACCAACCCTCTACCTCAAATTATACCCACCAAACCCTCCAATCCGTCTCTCCCCCCCTACTTTCTTAACAATACTTGCACCCCAAATTTGGTCAATCCCTCAAAAACTTAACAAACTCCACCAACTGGATCGGATAAGGTCCTCCAAAATTGGACCATTAGCTCGCCTCCGGTTCATCGAGCGTCTTTGGTAGTGTTGCATGAATCATGGAGGCATTATTTATGTATGTGCCTTTTTGTGAACTACCTCTATTTATAAGCACTTATGCTAAAATGAATGAAGCGGCATCCTTACTTTTCAATTATTATGCAAATTTCACTTTATTCACTATTCTATTTCTTTTACTATGCCTACTTCTCTTTATTCAACACTCAAATTAGTAAATACATTTGTCCTATGATTATGAGTAGTAATGAAATTGTTGAACCGAATATGGGCAATGAGTAAGACTACGAAGAGTATGATGAAATATGATGCCTGAACACTTACCCCAAGAATGGGAACAACTTGAAAGTCAAAAAAAAATAAAATTGGAAGAAACAAAAATGATCAACCTGGGGACAAGAAGTCGGTGAAAGAAATCAGAATTAGTATCTATTTGGAAGTTGAGCAAAGGCAGGGGTTGGTGAACTTGCTCAAACAGTACATGAATATATTCGCCTAGACTTACAACGATATGCCTATTTGAGAACCAACAATCTCTAACACAGATTGTTGATTGATCCGACTTCCCCACCGGTCAAACAAAAGCCAAGGAAGTTCAAAGCGGACTTGAGCCTGAAAATCAAGGAAGAAGGTACCAAACGGATAGAGACCAATGTCGTCAAAGTTACCAATTATGAACTACCTTTCATGGTTGGCCAACATTATACTGGTACCAAAGAAGAATGAAAAGATCAGGATGTGTTGACTACAAGGATCTCAACCAAGCTAGAACCAAAGATGATTTCCCTCTCCCAAGCATCCATATACTCATTAACAACAGTTTCAAAAATGAGACGCAATCATTTGTTGACTGTTTTTTTGGGTACCATTAGATCCTGATGAATGAGGATGATGCCGAAAAAAAGAAACATTCACTACACCATGGGGAGTCTACTGCTAAATGCCCTTTGGTCTAAAGAATGTCAGCAACCTACATGAAGGTCGTGACCACTCTTTTTTCATGGCATGATCCATAAGGAGATAGAGATCTATGTGGATGATGTTATTATCAAGTCACGAGGGGGATCAAAGCATCTGACAGACCTACAAAAGTTCTTTGCAAGGCTTCAACAATACAACCTAAAGTTTAATCCAACAAAGTGCACATTCAAAAAAAAATAGAGTGCGCATTTGGTATGCCTGCTGAAAAATAGTTGGGATTCATTGTAAGCTCCAAAAATCAAGGCAATTCAAGACTTGCCTCCCCTAAAGAGTAAGAAAGCGGTGATGAGTTTTCTCAGAGAACTCAACTATAATAGTTGATTCATAGCACAGCCGACGGCAATTTGTGAGCCCTTATTTAAGTTGTTGAAGAAGGAAGCAGTCACAGAGTGGACGGAAGAATGTCATAAAGCCTTTGGCAGAATTTTAATATACTTGTCCAAGCAATTCGTCGTGGTACCACCAGAGCCCATCATTGTTGTTGTACCTATCAGTCTTTTACGGTGTGTTTGGATATGTATTGGGACAACATGATGAGATGGAAAAAAAAAGGAACAAGTTATCTACTATCTGAGCAAGTAAGTTCACACTATATGAAGAAAGGTACATGATGTGAGGCCAAAAAGACATAAATATAGCATCATTTGGCTCACATTTAGTACCTTTATTGGACTGGATGATGCAAAATGGATATGGATGATGCAAAATGGATATAAAGCAGACACGAACAATTGATGCTCATTGATGAGAATGTTTCATGGTTATTTTACCAAAATCGAATAACCAAGGCGATCAATGAGAAGATAAGGCCTAGACAATTCTCTCAGAGGGGTAATTGGTATTGAAACAGATACTCCCTAATCAAGATGAAGCAAAATGGAAGTTTGCTCCAAATTGGCCTCACATGGTTCATAGAGTACTTTTAGGAGCACTGGATCTGGCAAAAATGTATGGCCAAACAAGCACAAAGCCGATCAACTCAGATGCAATCAAGAAGTACTACATTTGAAGCCAATTCCCAAATAGGTAATCTCTCTTGATTGTAATGTTGCATCTTTCTATGTAATGAACTAAGTTTTGACCTGACATCCCATAGATAAAAAGGGAAGTGTTTGTTGAATGTTCATACTTCTGAAAGTTACCAGTTTCAAGAAAAAAAAATGTTAATACTTCTCAAAATGCATTCTACACAACACATGATTTGCAATGTAGAACTCAGTTTACCTAATATTCTTTCTTGCTTTTGCTTCTTTTTTATCTTATTTTTTACTTTTTCTTCTTTCTTGTGTGCCTATTTGTGCTTTCAGCAGATCAATATCATGTTTTATCATAGTACAATGACATGTTTTTCACTTTCAACTCCAGTAAAATACCTCAGATTCTTCTGTCTCCCCTACTGTAAGCTATAAAATCAACTTGAATGCAAACTCAATGACAGCATTTTCCCTTTCTGCTCCAGTCAGATACCTCACATTTACTTGTGCATCCTCAACTGACCTATAGATTCAACTTTGATTCAGACTCTTTTGCTGCACACCACCCTAAATGCTTCTCTTTGGACAGTTACATTGTTTTATTGACAAGAAAAGGGCAAAGCACATAGACAAGAAGCATCACAAAAATTTATCAACTCGTTTAAGAAGACATCACTTAAATATTTTAAATGAACATGTGTACAACTGATGTACATAAAAATTAAAATTTAGAATTGCGTAAAGACTAGTATTGTACCTGGTTATGACAACAGGAATGCCAGCATAAGCAGCATACATAGCAGCTTTGACTTTGGCAGTCATGCCTCCTCTTCCCACCCTGGACTTGTCCCCAAAAGTAATCACTCTCTCATGTGTCTCCTTAATATATGTGTGAATCAACTTTGAATCTGGATCACGGGGAGGGCCACTGTAAAGACCCTCTACATCACTCAACAGAACTAGAAGATCAGCTTTTAATTCCAAAGCTAGAAGAGCTGCCAGACTGTCATTATCCCAAAATATTCCAGAAGAGTCCTACAAGGAGTGTTCATTATTACAATAGAACTATGAGTTGAAAGAATGATTTTAACTTAAAATAGTGGATCTCGAAAACTTGCTGTAACTCGAAAGCATATTACAGCTTAAGACAACACCAGGATTCAACCAAACCAAACCTCATCAAAGCAAAGATGAAATTTGGCGCCAAAGTGGCAGGAACCAATTTTAAATGACATACATAGCCATATGCACTATCTCAATCCATTCCCCTCCAAATCCCAGGAATCAACACTAAGAATAATTACAGAGAACTTATGAAGAGAAGCTTAAATCAGATAGTATACATGTATATGTCATATATATATACGTATAATTTCATTATGCTTTGTAACAAATCATAATGAAGTTAATATATGAAAGAGATGCACGAACATTAGTAACAAAGCATAGTGAAGTTAATATTTGAAAGAGATGGTTGAACATTAGTTAGGGGATTTCTACGCCCAACGCATGGATTGATCTAGACACATGTATGCAACTGGTCAGGCTCTACAGAAAGAAACATTGTGATCTATCTACTAATGGAGGAACTCTCATAAAAAGGAGCAAGAGGACAGCAACTACATAGTAAAAGAGAGACACACCTCATAAGGAGCTCTCCGCGTACTGATAGCGTCATTCTCATTGAATATAGGTATAACTTTTAGAGAAAGTAATGAATTTACTGTGTCATTGAGTTGTCTCCTAAAATCTGGATCTCTGAAGTCATTATCAGTTACCAGAAGCTGAGCTGATGTCACATCCAACTGTAGAAAGATGGCACAAAGAATAAAAAGTCAGTAGACAATATTTCCTGCCAAGGATGGTTTTGTGTATGATAAGCAGATAATGAGTTAGACCAAACAGAAAAGTTCCAAAAACTGTGTGTCAACCTGACTGAACAAAGAATCATACAGAGCCATGAGGCCATTCTGGCCCACAGCAGCACAAGCCTTGCCATCAAGGTCAGTTTGTGGCTTTTGAAGATCAAGAAAACTGCAAATATGATGACTTGCAAGTTAGTAGTAATTTGCAAGTACTGGAATTCAAATCCTATCATTTGGATCTTGTCACCAAGGATAATAGATAGAGTTTATTCCCCTTTTCAGTAATACATGATACACCAAATCAAAAAGTAATCTTATTGATTCTTGTTCAGTTAATGTCTTATTCATAAAGATGCACTTGTATAATTCATTACTTCATTATTAAGAGCATTAGTACAACTTACATAGATATGACAAACGAAATGAGTTACTGCCTGAGAACCAAATTCTATGACACTCTTTCCATTTAGAAATCCCAAAATGACTGACACTATAATATCTCTATACAAATTGCAAATTCAAAGTTTAAACACTAATGGGGTGTTTTTCTATCAAACCAACTTTCTTATTACTTTAATATTTTCTTCTACCCTCACTAATATAATGTGTTAAATTAGTACCTTAACTCATGCACAATTCAATAACAACTGCACCATGAAGTTTAGTTCTTAGTAATAAGTCAACTTATATTTAGCTGGAACTTGTTGATTAACAATTTTAATTGTAACCTATTTACAAGTAAATATATTTTTTGACAACAGGGACATAGTAGAAACCTGCTATTGAGCAACTTCCTATATCTAAGCCGCTGACGACCAACACCTACAGCACCTGAAGTCACCAAAATAACTTCATACCCTTGTGAATTAAGCTCCTGAAGCTGTATGCAGCAAATCCACTAAGCTTTAGAACAATGCAATTGATACTAGCAAACAGTCTAACTATCAAAACAAATTTTAAAAATCCACCTGCTCACATAGCGCTCCTAATCTTCCAAGTGCTAATCTTCCATCAGCTCGAGTCACAACTGCAGTCCCAACCTTTAAAAATGAAATTTTGTCAGCGAAAAGCCTAAAAAAAAGGAACAAACAAAGCAATACACATTGTACAAGTAACTATCCATCTATATATACATTAAGCACGGCCTGAAACTACGTCAAATAATAGTCATCGTATTTAGTTTGTTCAAGTGAGTAAATAAGTCAAATCCTTCTAGGGTAAACGATTATTTCCAATCTGAAAAAAAGGGGGGCAAGGATTAAGCAATAAGGAAAAGAAATTGGAGGATAAAGTTGAGACCTTGACAATGAGTCGTTTGACGTTCTTCACAAATGCTCGAGTGGAATCAACTGTCTCCATTTTTAGGGAAGAGAAAGAAGAAAGGAGAGAAATGTAGGAGCAGAAATGTGCAGTCAACTTCCTCACCCACTTTTCTAGTCTAATATATATCCGACTTTGAATTTGGGATTGTGAAGATGCTCAGCATGTTTTACCGACTATTATTGTCCAAGCGAGTCCTTTGACTTCACTTGTTTTTTTTTTGTTTTTTTTTTGTTTTTGTTTTTTTTAAAGGTAAAAGTGTCCAAATCACAACTAAATTATTATTTTTTTATTTTAATTTCATATTTAAACTATTAAGAGTCTGAATATCATATCTTAATTATGACTTGTTAGTTTGAGAAACATATTTGTGTAATATACTCTTTCTTTTATTTATAAAAATCTTGTCACTTGTCATTTCACCTGGATAAAATATTTCACCTTGATAAAAATTAAACAAACTATTATATTAGTTAAAAACTAAAGATCAAATTATTACTATTCCTGAAAATTAATTTTTTTATAAAATAAAATTTAAATGTTTTTATCACCCCACCCCATCTAACCCTCCGCTCCTAATTTATTTTAAATTTTATTTTATAAAAAAATATTTTTTTTGGGAATAGTAATACTTTAATCTCTAGTTTATAACTAATATTGATGTTTTGTTTAATTTTTGTTAAGGTGGAATATTTTATCCATGTAGAATGTCAAGTGAAAAGATTTTTGTAAATAAAAGAGAGTGTATTACACAAATCTGTTTCTCAAACTAATAAATGATAGTTTAGATATGATACTCACACTCTCAATAGTTTAGGTATGAAATTAAAAAAAAATGGATAGTTTAAGTGTGTTTTTGAATCTTATCTCTCTTTTTTATCTACCACTTTTTTTTTGACATCTCCTTGTTTTCTTTGGTTCACTTTTACTTGTCCGTCAATTTAAAAAAAAAAATCTTTTATGAACAAGAAAGTAAAAATAAATGGAGGGAATATTTATCAATTTTAACACATTAAGGGGTCATTTGGTGTGAAGGATAACATCAAATAGCCATGAGATTAAATTATAGTGCCACTTAATTTGTTGTTTAGTTGGCAAGTCTGAGATAACTCCACAAGATTAATAATTAGTACCGGAATAAGTTATTCCTCTCCTTGGGTGGTATAGTAAATGACAAAGGTGTTCCTTTAAATCATTATTATACATCACTCTTCACATTCATGAAATGTATTTCTGTAAATAAATAACTTATTCTTAACATTTATGGAATGCATATTATTTTGAACACAACAAATCAAACACTCAATAAGAAGTGATCTCCGTATAATTTATCCTGTCATAACTAATCCAACATAACTTATTTCATCATAATTAATGTCATCATAACTTGTATTCAAACCAAACGACTCCAAAGAAATTACTACATCTGTACACTTTTGTTTATGCATTATTCTACAAATAAATTTTCACTTTTGTTTGTCACTCTTAATATATCAAGAGAAGAAAAATATTTTCTTTCATATTTTACCTTAAGTATTAATTACTTACTGAGCAATTATGCAAAATGTCAATTCATAAACTTTACTTAGTGTCTGTTTGAAAAGACAACTGGTAATTGATGTGTCGTGGATATACGACACTTTTAATGCTTAAAATTTAAGATTTTTGCAAGTTCTCTAGCGCGTTTTAGTAGAATTGATATTTTTTGTAGTTGCTTTGTAGGAAAACAGGATTCAATAACTAAGTACAAAAATAGGAGTTGTTCAATGGGATTTTGAAATTCAAGAGTGCATTCTACAAGCCTAACTATGCATTCACTGTCATTTATGAGAGGACTCCATGAGCCATAGAAGGATCTACAACCCATAAATGAGTCCGTGAAAGTTGTCAAATCCAGTTTTTCCTAGTTTGTTTTGGATATGATTTTGGTGTCTACAAATATTTTTCCTAGATTTTCTTTTACAAGGTTATGTTTGTTTTGGTTCAGGAGATAGAAGTAAACAATTCTTTTGCTTTTATTCTTAAATTTTGGAGCACTACAACACTTTGATTTTGGGTTTTTTTTACTTTGAACTAGTAAACTTAACCGCGCTTCGCGTGGTATATTAGTAAAATTTGAAAAATGATCTTTTATAAATTAATTTGAAACTGATGAAAGAATTTGTTTTGCTTAGACCCGTAACTTCTTTTTACCTATTAACAAACGATACAAAAAAATAAAATGAATCTTCAAAATAAGTTAGAAACACCATTAAAAATTATCAGAAGAAAAGAAAATTGTCTTTTTGAATTAGGTTTTCCCCATAAAAAAAACATTGGACTATGATCCTATTTAGGGATATTTATTTATTTATTTGAAGACATGTTATATGTAACACCCCTAAATATTAAAATCGATATTCACATTTCGATACACCATTCCTTAATTATTTCAGTATGTTTTATTCTCATTTTAGGAACTCGAAATTTTGTAATATTTGTGTAACATAAATTATGACAGTAATTTAAGGGATTGTATTGGGGCATTTACGTAATATACTAATTAGAATTACCTATAACTTGAAAGGGAGGTGAGGTATATACATATAGGTATATATGTATACATTTTGGGCAGCCAACCTTTTTATTTTTGGGGTTAAATTCCTCTATTGAATTATAATTTATATATCTTTGATTAATCTCTTTTAAATGTGCAAATATTATATTAGCTTTCATGTTAAGTAGTAGCATCCTTCCGAGAAGGTTGCTACAAGTATTGATATCAGAGCCTAGGTTTGTGGTTCTAGGAATTTTGTTGTGAATTACGTGTATACTCGTTTCGCTTTTAAGAAGGTTCTTGTTATATTATTTGTATACTTACATGGTTTATAATATTTTTATTGCATGTAGAGTGCACATGCATAATGTACATGTCCCTAATGCAATGTGATCTTCCCTTTTAAAGGAAATAAGTTATGGCATCTTCTTCTAATAGACCGTGATAAACACCTTTGGATTATTTTGAAAATTTTGAAGGAGAAAGAACTTTACACTAAACTTTTCAAGTGTGAATTTTGGCTTAATGAAGTAGCTTTTCTGGGACATGTTGTATCAACTAAAGGTGTAAAGGTTGATCCTACTTATAACGACCCAAGAGCACCCCCTAGTCGTTACCGGCGTATTTGACCTCTCGGAGGTCTTATACAAGCCCTTAGCATTCGTCATAGCATTATCATAGAAAAATAGCGAAAAATTTAAAACTTTTCATAATACAACACAAGACTTAGAAAGTCACCTCATTTAAACCTTTAATACAAAATCGGAATACTACGTCTCAAGGTAGCCATCTTAAAACACGACTACAACACAAGAGGGACACGACCCTTACAATACAAAAACAACTACTATCTAGTACAATGAACTTAAGGAAACTCTTTAACATAAAGGTCCTTGAATCTTTAAGGACACACTCGAACTTGGGAATAGAAAGCCAAGCTCATCACCTCTAGGAAAGTCCTTTTGCCACACCTACACTTGGTGTAAAAAGATGAAGAAGAATGGTGTTAGTACAAAAATGCACTAAGTATGATAACCATGCAAAAACATGCTTTTAAAAGGACATTTAGTTGAAAACCATGCATCATGCCTTTTTAGAGAAACTTCATGAACCTTTAACACATTCGGCACAATATAAACCACATACATCATCATACACATGGAAACCATTCATAATAGCACATAAGGCCACTTATAACATTTTAGGCACACTCAATGCATACAATACATTACCTTCCTCTTTATCTTAACTCCTTTCCTCAAGCAACCCTTAGGGAATACTTGGTGCAATGTATCACCTTAAGGTTACCAAAGGTGAACTTACATATAGTCTTCATCAATCCAACCACATATATTCATAGAGTCATAAGCACACCATAAAACATAGTCTTCACATA
>JAJOOS010082285.1:0-16275 GCA_029582725.1 Solanum chiquidenum
ATTAAAAACTTTGCGGGTCAACCACAACCCGCCCCCACCGCACCGCCTTATTGCCATCCCTATGTCTACTTGACTAACTGAAATTAAATACACTCATGATCTTGTCACATGTGTGAAATACAGTACCCCTAAATTCTCGCCAAGTTTAGGGGTGTTTTCAACAATTCTCTCGACTTTTTATTAAGAGTCTCACGCTCATACAAGAGTTTGACACCACTTGTTATGTCATATGGCAAATCGAAAGTGTATTTATTATTTAAGTTGAGTTAGTCAAGTAGAGGGATATTTTTAAGATTGTCAATAGTTCAAGAATGAAACAATAATTCATGTCAAGTTCAAGAGTATTTTCAATACTTCTCTCAAAATATAAAGAGATCAATTGAACAGTTTGGCCTTGATTGTCAGATGAGTTGATTGACATGAATTTGAGTGGGCCGAGGGTCTCCAAAAGTTATTTGGATCGAAATAAGTTAGGTTGAAATGGATTTAATATCAAATATGGGAAAATTGTGTAATTAGGTAAATATGTATATATAATACATCACTGTAGTTTGAAATAATTATAATTTGTAGTTAAAGTTAAGAACTTGTACTTATTTTCTTTCACCTCTCTTATGATCTCCCTCGCCTCTCTATGCACTCTCGTTCACCTCCCTCCTCTCTATTTGATATCTCTCCCTCGCCTCTCGTCTCTCTATGCCCCTCTCTCTCTCGCATCTCTCTCAATACAAATACAAATTATAATAATCAATGATATAAATACAAATATTAATATTTAATTATATAAATATAAATGATAACGATCAATTATACAAATACAATAATAAGTGTCAACTATACATATCCTTTTTAGTGACACAAAATAGAAATACATATGTATTTGCTGATACAACTTTGATACAAATGATAACAATCAATTATACAAATACAAATGTTGAACTTGATCCAACATTGATACAATTATATTATCACGACTCAAAGTACACCCTAGACGTGACATGACGAATATGATCCTAAAAGACCCTAAACAAGCCACCTGACATAAGCATGACGTATAAGAAGTACAATAAGGGAGAATAGGCAATATAAGTCTTATGTCATATAAGGAATCTGAACGTAAATGTGGAAAAGTAAATTGTGTCTCACATAGCTTTTCTAACATCATAAAAGTGGTTAAGGCGTAACCCATACACCACGTACAAGTCTGAAACCCCAAACGATCATAAAAACAATAAAAGTGTCTATGATTTTACCCTTGAACCATGAGGACTCACCACTCAAAGTGATGAAAGATGAGCAATCTTGATCTAAGCACGTCCAAGAGAAGGAGTGTCAAACCCTATATTATGAGACAATATAGGCAAAAATATGCATTAGTACAGTGAATGTACTAAGTATCTAAAAATGCATAAAACATAGGCATGATAATAGGATGAACTATAAACATGATATACATGACCAAGTAAAACGTAGGAGAAACCTTTAAAAAGAAAATATGAGTCATAAACAAGGTCAATGCATATTGAAAATCATAGGAAAGCTTTGAAAAGACATTTGAAGAAAAACATAGTTCATTTGTGGGATATTTACCGTTAACCAATAATAAGACCATGAGAGCTATACATTGAATCCGATATGACCCTCATATCGAAAAGGAGAATCCATTTGCCAAGGTAGCACTCCATCTTATTCATTATTGCTATGGTGGATCCACTAGCTAGGTCATTTAAGACAATCCTACGGGGGTACGTAGTTTGGGACAAGAGAATTGCTACTAAAGACCAAACCTCTACTAACAGTAAGACATCCATTCCAAAGTCCTCTCGATGCTTAGTAAATTCCACCGGAAAAGACATAATCATAATCATATCAAAATACTTGGAAGGCAACAGTTAGGACTACCAATCTTATCATAAATTCATATTAGAGTAGCTCCTTTAAAAATTATGATTTCATAAACTCATTCATATGACACTATCTTTCAAGCATCTAAACCATGATTTCTTTCATGTGTGAGAAAATCTTTCACAAATCATTGATATTTTATCTTAAAAAATTACTTTAGTCATAAATCATTCATTTCATAAAACATGCATAAATCATTAATCAAATTCATGATCATAATTCATAAGTAAATAAGCTTTGTTCATAATTTATGTTCATAAAATAGGCATGGGCATAGGTCCCTATGAATTCAATTGAAAATCATGTAATTGAATCAAAACATCCGTAATAAGCGGGATGGCTCAGTTGATTTGGAGGGTGGTTATCCACACAGATGACCCGGGATCGATCCCCCCTCAATGTCTTCTGAGTCGAGCTTGTCGCATAGGGCTTGCATAATGCGGTTTACATCCTCTGTGTGGTTTGCATGCTATTACACAGTGGGGATTTACCCAGTGCACACAAAGTGCTCACCACAGAGTGCTCACCCGAAGGGCATAGGCTGTGGCAGAGGTTGTAGCAGCTGCGAGTTATCCTGGGGTTCCAAAAAGAAAAAAACAATTGAATCATAATAAATAGAACCTATGAAGATTTGTGTAAATTTCTAGCAAGAATTTGGGTGAAATCTATGTAGAAGATTGAGATTCTTTTGGGACCTAATGAATGAAAGAAATATGTTGGTGAATTCCCACATACTTTGATAATCAAAGATCTAATAATGCAAGAAGAGTGAGACCTTGAAGCTTGAAACTCTAACATCCACCTTGAGAGCTCTTGCAAGAATTTGGAGAAGAAGACTTGAGGAATTTGAAAGAATTTAGTGAATGAGAGGAATTAGTCTAAGTATTAAGACTAAAAACGATTATAGAAGTGGTTATAGGACCAAAACGACATAGTTTAGGGGTTAGTTGGATAGAAAAAAGACCAAAACACCCTTACTTAAAAATTACCAAATTACTTATACGGTTTCGACCTACGATTCGTAAGACTTTTTACGAATCGTCCTGATCAATCGTAGAGTCACTTACTGGACCTTAAATATTGGGCAAATCCTACGAGTTGCATCTACGGGTCATCGACCACTCTACCGTCCGTAGAACCCTTTCGTAGAGTCCAAAAATTTTCTAAGTTTGGATCACTTCTACGGATCATTGCTATGTCTGTTAAACACCCTACGACTCATCATGTCCATTCACATGTTAAATATCAGAGACTTAACATTTTCAAAAATCAATTCAAGTCCTACGACTGCCTTTCTACGGCCCGTAGAACTTCCTACGGTCTGTAGGTGGATTTCGTAGAACCTTCCTCAATAGAGTTTCTGTGACTTTTCCCCTTCCAATCTGACTTTCCAATTTCTGAGGTATTACATGTATTTGCTAATACAATTTATTCATTGATACAAATTGTTTTTGTTAATACAACTGATACAACATTGATACAAATAATAACAATCAACTATACAAATACAAATATTTAACTTGATACAATTGTATTTACTGATACAATTTATTCATTGATACAAATTATATTCATTGATGCATACACATACTAATTACATATATACAATTATCCTGTAGTTATACAAATAAAATCATTGATACATACACATACTAGTTAAATATATGCAATTATCCAGCAGATATACAAATATAATTCGTCTCTCCTCTTTTATCTCTCTCTTTCCTCTCTCCTCTCTCGCTCCTCTCTCCTCTCTTATCTCTCATTTTCTCTCTCTCTCTCGCTTGCCTCGCTCCTTCCTCTCTCTCTCTTCCCTTCTAACATGTAGCTACGAATCGTAATTAAGTAAATTATAGCTATTTTGCTTGATTATGTTTCTAGTCGTAGTTATTTTTGAAATTTCCTCATTAAAAGTTGAGGAAAGAAATCATAAAAGGTTATAGTATAGGTGTGTGTTAGGTCATTCAACGAGACTTTTGTTATTTACATAACATTACTATTTTTTTATATTGGAGTTCTAACGCAATTGTATCACAAATATAATTCAGGTTGTTGCTATTAAATATGTAATTCCTTAACTGACCCGAGTAGTTAACACAAAATTTAAACGATTATACCTAATCCCATATTTCCATGCATAATTAGATATTGTATCTAACTATTTTTTCTCTCCCACCTATATTATTTGTATCTCTTTCACACTGTGACTCCACCAATTCAGCACGATTTTAATTTTTTTTCAAGTTTAAATTAGAAATTGTCCTAAACTCACGCTTTTGTGACTATCCATATCAGATAAAAAAAATTAATTAACGATAAATGAATCTACTATTTCTTCTTCCAATGACAAAATTGTTGTTGAAGGAAAGTCATCCAAACATAAACTATCAAAGAGGTATATAATTTCTTTAACGTATCAGTTATATCAGAAATATATCATGACACATCATTTATCGAAAAAGTATCATGATACATCATCGATGACAAGTTCATCATGTTATGGGAGAGCCAACAATGGCAAGTTCTTATGAGATTGCTTGAATCTCATTGAGATATTGAGCATTGGACTTGATTCCCTTCATAAGGTGGCTGAGAGAGTTACGAAGATTATAAATACGAGTTTGACTTTTGTTGACATATAGTTGCGCTAATTTTGTCCAAGCAATGTGCGCAGAAGATGCAGAGGCAATCAAAGGGGCTATGGTAGAATCGACAGACGTCATAAGAGCATGACAAAAAAGGTCATCTTGTCGCCTCCATGATTGATAGTTTGAATAAGTTAGAGATGGACTAGGAAAGATACCATTCAATATAGGAAATCAGATCATAGCCAAGGCAAAAAGCATCAACTTGAGTCTGTCAAGTAACATAATAAGTGTTGCAAGCAAGGGATATAAGTAGTTGGTTGGGTTGATCGATGAAAACAAGTAGACCTCCTTGACTTAATGGATTCATGACTGTTTGAAAGGGGGTATACCTGAGTTTTGGTTACTAGT
The DNA here is from genome assembly GCA_029582725.1 of Solanum chiquidenum. NCBI lineage: Eukaryota > Viridiplantae > Streptophyta > Magnoliopsida > Solanales > Solanaceae > Solanum > Solanum chiquidenum. The sequence continues at coordinate 4,902 of JAJOOS010082285.1, forward strand.
GGTAGGATTGGCTGGAGTTTGCACGGCTACAGTATTGGTGTTCAAGTTGTTGTATATGGTGGTCTAACAAGAAAAAGAGCGAACTCATTAGAGCATGAGTTACTCTGATATCATAAAGATATAGAAGAATTTTGCAAAAAGTTGTAGTTTGTTTATTACATTGATCATCTTTAAATACATAAGGAGGGTCAGAGATTGCTACAATACAAAGGAAAATAAATTTAAAAAATCAGAAGATTACAAAAAATAAGGGATATTAACAAAATATTAAAGATCTAAAAGATTGCAAAATAAAAAAGAATAAAGGAAAGATATCCCCGAAATTATCTTTCCTTCTTAATATTAAGTTATTAGCATGGAAGACACTTGCATCACACGTCTTCAAAAACTAGTGTTAACTATTAGACGAAACAACCTGCTACAACAATTTAAATAATCATTGCATTTTATCTTACTTCTTTTTCTTTAATTCACAAAAGTTGGCACATCTTTTAAAGTACATTTGGCACAAACGCAAGAGTCAAGAGATCAGAGAAGTAATAAATAGCTAATCCCTGGTAGCTATCTCAAATATACACCATCTATTATTTTGTCCATTCAATATCACCCTAATCAGTAATTAATCCACAGTGTAAACTAACATAAAACCAACGAAAACAAGAAGAAAAAGGAATTTACAATCAAATCTTGCTGGACTTTTCCAGCCACCAATGCACAACACCATCTGCCTTGCTTGAGAAACACAGCAGCAAGCCTAATGCCAAAACATAGTCAGACTCACCAGCACTACTTGTTTCCCGAAACAAATGTAACTAAGCATACATTGTTTATGCAACTGTATGAACCTGAAACCACCACCAGCACCTGAAGCTTGCTATCGCGAATGGAAATGAAGAGCAATAGTACCCGAGGATGCTAACATCACGAACGAGTCCTATTTGAGAGGCTTTATACCCTACACAGTAACATAACAAATTTTCAGCAAGAAAAGCATGTGATGCCACTACCATTGTTCAATTCAATGTTGAAATCGGAACTTATGAAGTGTGTTGATGACTAGAAGTATAAATATATTATTCTTCAATTTTCAAGATTTGAAAGGTACGTACTAAATTTCAACACTGAAATAAAATCTTTATTTTATAACCGTTGTGTGGGACAACTTGTGTGCACCTCAACTGATTCACAAGTGCCTACTATCTCCCACCAGCACAACAATCAAGTAACTCTGTCCACAAGGACTTGGGCATATGGAAAGAAATCACTTGGTATTTTTGCCTCTGCTGGAATATGAACCTGAAACCTCATGGTTCTCGACTCACTTGGTTTTGTAATAGAATCTTATGAAGTGGTAGAAACACTAAAAAGAACATTTTTATTCAATTACTAGATTTGTGGTTCCCATTTTAACTTTTTTTTTTCATCTTTCCAAGTTGGGTCACTTGAAGTAGATTCAACAGTTTACCTTCCTCTTATTTGGTGTGGTCATCCCTGTCTTCCCACCTGTGAATCACAATTTCTCGGGCTTCCTTTCCACCCAAGTCCCATATCTCCAACTTTAGCCATCCCAACTTGGTTTGATCAGTAAGCCTCTACACAACCTTTTGAATGCGAGAGCACCTTGATTCACTCACCTATCCACTTTATTCCCCTCAACTTTTCCATAAACCCATCTTGATCACCACCTTCCCCTACTGCTTTTGGTGCTGGAAAAATCGACATCCGCTGAATCTTTAGTAACACTCTATATTTGCCAACTCTCCACTAAGTGCAAACACCTAACATGTGTTGGAACCCTTTTATATCACATCCAAGGGTGAGAAATCAGTACTTGTCCCTCCCTCCCTTGTGTATGCGGTAACATATGGGGATTATGAGAATGGTTTATATCACTTAAGCTATTTCTGTGAAACTTGACTTACTTTTAATAAGAAGATTGATAAGGCACAATCTGTTATATGGCTTATTACTCTCTGCAATTTTTATTCAAAAGATGCAGATTTCTTTCCTGTTCAAAGTCGTGATGATTAATTCAAGTCTGTCTTAAAGTTGTATACAGATGTGAGAATTTTTCTCTGAGCAGGTTTGGACATTCCTTCACAGGTAAGATTGCACCTAAATGTACTATAAGAATTCTACCCAAAAAAATATATTACAATGCTATTAATTCTTGAAGTTTAGAGATTAGAGAGTTCGAAAAGATTGATGTTCTAGGATCTAATACTATGGCACAGTCAAACATTATGATGTAATGCCTGAGAACACAAGTATGACAAAGTCCAACTTTATGATATAATGCCAAAGGACATAAGGCTGATACCTAAGGCTGTTCTGATATAAGGAACCTCTTTCTCATTCTATTCAAACCCTAACCATCTATAAGCCATTACTCATCTTAAGAATCCCTTAAACCCCATAATTTGGCATTCATTTCAGCCTCTAAAGACAAAAAACCAGCCCCCAAACGGTACTGTGCGTCTCTCCCACATGAAAACAAGCTGTAAGCAGTAAGATCTGTTTCATGGAGGAGAAGGCTATACTGATATTTCAACTCCACCTTACATGCCTTTCTTCCACTTTCAGGCTGATGTCTATATCTCTACAAGTGATTCGAACTGATGTTGCACAAGCACTCACACTTATTGCATGAGATGGAAATTATATAGATATTCATACAATTAATTAAATAAGAAACTAAGCTCCAATACTTGTGAGCTAAAATATCCATCTAAAGTGTGCATCCATACCTTGGATACTCTGAACTCATTCACAGCCATTCTGAGATTATCATCAGATAATAGCAACCTTGATAAAGCCCCTGTGCTCAACCTGTAAAAAAAGTTCAGCAAAATAAACATACCCTGCTTCCCAAATGACAGTACAAGATTTAAGGGATCTATGCAGGATGCATAACTTGTTAAACTGCCTTAGCGAGTAAGATGAAACAAAGGATGTATAGAATTACACTATTAAGCAGGAGAAGTTTGACTAACTTTACAAGAAAATGGAGTTTATTTCCACAAACACGTACCCCAACTTTTTTGCGGCATCTGATACCGAGCCCTCAACAGCAAAAAGTAGGTCCAGTAAAGCTTGCATTCCCTATGGATTAAAGAAGAACGCCAGCCAAGAAAATATCACTACATTTGGCAGTAAGACGTAATTTATATTAAGGACGCGAAAAAAAGGAAAAACATACCAAAGCAAACTTAGGATTGTTTGGTCCAATTTGAGGGCCACAATTTGATCCCCTGATTGTTGATTTGGCAGGAAGAATTTGAAGCAGCTCTTGAGGAGGAGTATATGTATCAAGATCTATGTTGTTCCTAACTAGATGAAAAAAATAGAAAGTATAAATAAATGGAAGCATCTAGGAAAAGAGAGCCACATCAACATTATGCTAAACCTAAAGTACGAGCTTAAACATATCCAAGGATGAAGACCAGTCCATTAACTCAACAACAACATACCCAGTGTATCCCCATAGAGTGAGGTTTGGGGAGGGTGGAGTGTACGCAAACCTTACCTCTATCTCAAAGGTGAGGTAGAAAGGCTATTTCCAATAGACAATTGGCTCAAGACCAAAACAGACTAGAAAAAGATGTAATGAAGTACAAGACACAATAGGTAGTAACGAAACAACAGACAGTAGAACCAGTCCATTAACTACTTAGGAAAAAGAAACTTCACAGGAAAACCAAACTTCAAAAGTTTTTGAACTCCCAAACTATGAAAAATGTGTCCAGTTTACACTTTCAGCGTCATCTTGGCTTGTATTTCTGTTTTCAAATTTATAGATTTTCAAAGAAAGTGAGTCGAGTAGTGTTGAGAACCTCCATTAATGGAGTGAAGAAAGCTTAGAGAGTATTTGTGAGAATGAATTATTGATCTTATTCATTCAATCTGTATGAAGTGTTGTATATATACACATATAGTACAAAGAAAGTCTAACTAACTAAGATTCCTTTTCTAACTAACTTGTAACTAACTTCTATAACTAACTATTCAAATACATTTAATTAATTAGTTACATTGTTTATTTGCATAATCTCAACAAGTAGCTATTGGTAAAATCTTCTGTAGCTTTTGACTTCCAGATATCAGGACACTGAATAATTTAACCTACACAGTCACAAACATAATCTTTGTAAATTAAGTTATTCAAGCTCCTTGGTCAAACCAATATAGTTTGAGTATATAGTTGACTAATCGATTGAAGTTAGTGAATTTGACATGGAATTAGCAAAGAGACCAAAAATAACAGAAGCTGCTTTTTCTTTATTATAGTTCAGTCAATTGAGAAACTCCCAACAATTAAGGGGTGGTTTCAGCTGTGACAGTTCTTTTTTGTTTTTGATTAAGTAAGTTGATGTATGTAAAAATTATCAAGAAGATGCATGAATGATCAGCTAGGAGCCTAGGACACAGTTCTTGTACTTCGTTTTATCTATGTATTCCATTATTTTCAACAGATTTTTGCTTTTCATCTACTGGAAAACCCTCTCTTTCTTCTACTGCTTCTTTGTATTCCCTAGTCACCACCGATCTTCAAAACTCTTGAACTCAATTTTGTGGCACCTAAACCATAGAACTCAAGAAACTAAAGCCTGAAGGGTCCTATTATCACAATGCACACATGAGTGGAGAAGGTGGGAGAGATGCCAACAACTTGTCTCGGCATGTCATTGGGGGCGAAGAGCAAGTCAATAGGGATTTGGAATGGGGTAGTGGAGAAATGCACTAGGAGATTAACAAATTGGAAGAGTCAATATCTCTCTAGGGGTGGCAGACTAACACTAGTCAATACTCAATAGCGTTCTGGACACTTTGCCTTCTTATTTGATGTCAATTTTTCCAACACCTGCCAGTGTAAGTAAAAGAATAGATGCACTGAGAAGAAACTTCTTCTGGCAGGGAAATGAAGGTAAGAAAAAATATCAACAAATCAATGAGAGGAGCTATTAGTAGACAAGAAGGCAGGGGGTCTAAAAATCAGAAACATGAAGAAGCAGAACCATAGTTTGATGATGAAATGGTTGTGGAAGTTTTCTACTGATGAAGGAATGTTGTGGAAACAAGCAATTGTTGCAAAATATGACATGGAAGACAAATGGATGACTAAGATTGTAACAACACCCCATGGGTGCTCAGTCTGGAGAGCTATCAGAACCTATGGCCATTAATGCAGATCAGAACAAAGGTGAAGATTGGGAATGGCAGCGAACATCCTTTTGGCATGACAAATGGGCACGTCAAGGAACTATGAAACAACAACATCCAGAACTCTTCACATTAAGTCAACAGTAACATGCCATAGTTGCCATGATGTGGACTGGTCAGGGATGGAACTTATTCCTAAGGGGACATTTGAATGATTGGGAGATGGAAAAAGTTGCAGAATTTTACAATTCAGTAGCCGGTTTCAATAACCTCAATGGAGGAGAGGACAGACTGGAAAGGAGTAAAGACAAGAATGGGAAGTTCTCTGTCAACTCAGCATACAAGGAGCTGAATTCAGCAGTGGTGAAGGAAAGAGATTGGCCTTGGAAGATGATTTGGAAGCCAAAGATTCCTTACAAAGTTAACTGTTTCACCTGGCTTTTGGCAAAAGAGGCAGTCTTGAACTCTTGATACAGGAAAACCTAAGTAAAAGGGGTCATCAATTAGTCATTGAGTGTTTTCTATGTGGGGAACAACCTATGACAATCAACCATCTTTTTTGCATTGCAAGTGGACAAACCAACTATGGAGGATGTTTATATGCCTAAAAGGGATCATATGGGTGAAACTTGGAAGCATAGCGGGTGTCCTAAGATGCTGGAACAAGGATGGCATGGTAAGTAAGAAGGAGGAGAGATGGAAGATTGTCCTGGCTTGTATTTGGTGGTCAGTCTGAATTGAGAGGAACAAGAGGTGTTTTGAAGGAGTACAAAGCAGCTTACATATTCTTAAGATGAATTGCTTAGGCCTATTTTATTTTTGGTGTGAGCAAAAATTATTAGCTCAAACAGAAGACGTTTTTGATGTTTTAGACTTTTTGTAACGATAACTTGGAACACAAGATGTAAGTTGTAATACTTTTGTTGGGAGACAATACATGTTGGTGTAGTATACCTGTGGATATATAGAAGTAATGTTACCTTTCTCAAAAAAAAAAAGGTCCTATTATCACAAAAGGAAATTTGCACTTAAACAAGCCAATTTCTCATGGTGCCAGGACATGGTCTGCCTCAAGATTAGGAAGGTGGACTCATTACAGTTTACACCAATAAAAAGAAATAAATGATCTCTCATCAAGTCTCCTCTCTAGTTCCATGTATTAGGTAGGCCTCCCTCTGCTGTAGCTCCCAATCTAATTGTACAAAAACAACTTTTTATGGGTTCCACAACTAGTAGTCCTGACACAACTCTGCTAACTCAACAGTGCACTCCAAGCTCATCACTTGATACAATCATACAACCCAAACTCAAAACATTCTCAAACACAAAACTCAAAGTTAATAAGCATATACTACACAGCTGTTTATCACAGAGTTTTTGTATATAAATTTGTCTTATATAATAAGGCAGTGCTTCTGGAAGAAACAACAAAGAGTAGATGGTATACCTTTAAGAGCCAGTAACGCTCGCAATCGAGATAAAGCAGACGCACGATTCATGTGTTGGGATCTATCCTCCACAGCCTAAAGAAAACCCAAAATACCCAAACAAATAAAATTCCATTTCAAAATTCAAAATAAAAAAGGGTCATAAAAATCTACCAAATCATCAAAAACAAACCTGAGCAATAATCCCTGTTGGGCTATGCTTCAAACGCACAGCTGATTCACGCTTGTTGCGGTGCTGTCCACCAGGACCTGAAGCCTTGAAAGTGCTCAATTCACACTGCTTCATCAACTCCTCATCCGACATCAACAAGTACTCTCTTCCACCGGGATCCGTATTGACACTTCCATCGCCATTGGTGCTGTATTTAGCTGAAAATAACGACCCAAATTTTTGAAATTGCTCTCCAACGGGTACAGTAAACAATGACCCAATTTTCTTGCCAATTCTTGGAGTTGAGTATGAGATTGAATTTGGGCGATAAAAAGAAGGTGTTAATATGGAGATACTAGTTATAGTTTTAGGAAGATTTAGAAACGATTTGAAAACGGAACGAACCATATGGATTCTCAAAATTAGCGTTTGTTCTCAAACCTTTTGAGGATGAAGTAAGCTTGTGCATCTATTGTTTTTGTTTGGAGGACGACAACATAAAAGGAGGATTTGGCCAATACATTCTTAAATTTGGATAGTGTGACGTATTGTTTTATAATGTACTACTATATATTATTTTAATAAATATAATATTTTGATAGATTATATCGTTTTTCATTATCACACAATGCTGCATATTCATAATTTTAATAGTAAATCTAAAAAAAAAGTAGGATATTAAATTAGCTAGTATGAAAAGGTGGGATAAAAAATAAATAAAGACAAAATGAGAAGAAAATATTAAGATAACAATGTGATCACATCAAATCAATCGTTATATAAAATTGATGGCTTAAGTCATCGACAGCCCCTTAAAGTTGTCCGCATAATTCACTTAGACACTTTAACTAGGACTTGTACCTATTGAACACATGTACTTATTAAACACAAAACGCTGATATGGCAAAAGATGTGTTTTGCACTTTCTTGAATCTCGTGAACAGATTCAAAATAGCGTTTTTTTTATTTATTTTTTTACATTTTTCTTCTTTTATTGACACTTGGCACTAATTAACTTTAAAACATTTTTTCATCTTTCATTTACACTTTCTTCAAAAAAGAAGAGCACCCCACCCCCTACTACTTATTTTCTTCAAAATTTAGTTTGCAAAACTTTCTCCGTTTTAGCTCCAACATTGTTTGTCTTTCATTTTTATAAAAATAATAAATATTATTTCTTCCAAATCTGAAGATAAATGAAAATCAACTATGAAGAAATCATACAATTCAAATTTGAAAGAAAGACTTTCTTTTGTATGATTTATTTCAAATCTCATAAAAATAATGGAACAAATATGAAGAAGAAGAAAGAAGATAAATGATTTTTACGTATAAAAAAACTTAACCGAAATTTTTTATCACAATTTTTGAACAAATATTTTTACTCAAATTCAAATATAAACTCATTAAATTTATCAAAAATGATATTCAAAAATTTGAAAGAATTAATTTTTGAGCTATCAATTTCTTTTTGTCATTGATGTAGAAATGAATAACCGCCGGCAAATTTTCTTTCTTCTTCACTCTTAGTATGGAAATATATCTTTATAAAAAGAGTTAATCTTCAAGTTATTTGAAAAGAAATTAGGTTTTCTGATTTGAGAAAGAATGTGTTTTGGGAAGAAGATGAAGATGAAAGGGGGTTGGGTAGGGATGGGGTTCTGTAGAATAGGTTGACATTTTCATTTCTTCTTTTTTTAAAAAAAAAAAATAGATATAAAATGTGATTGAAATGATTTTAAACAAAATTTTATTTTTTTTATAATTTTGGGGGCCCAGTGCCACATGTTATTTTTTAATTAGCCGTTTTGTCATGTCAGCGCAAGTGTATGACACACTCTTCATATTTTTTTGCTGATTATCAAAAAATGTCTAATAGAAACAATTTTTGAATAGGTAAAAGTGTTCAATAGGTACTAGTCTTAGTTGAGGTATCTAAGTGAATTATGCGGACAAGTTTAAGGGACGTCGATGACTTAAGCCAAAATTGATCTTTCCATAATTATCTAACAATGGAGTTAAACAATACAATAGAATTTAAATATCAAACAAACAAACATTATGATTAAACCAATAATACAATACAATACCAGGTCAACCACCATCCAAAAAAGTTGTAAGTTACATTTTAAAAAAATTCATGTTAAAACATCTTACATCTCCAAGTATCATTTTTGGCCAAATCTATAGAATGACTAATAGTATAGTTATTTAGCTAAAATACTGGAGTTTCAAGTAATTTTCTTTTTAGTTTTTCCTTTAGATGTCACTAATAATCTCTATTTTAATTTATTTGACCTTTTTTAGTCCATTTTAAAAGATTGATTATTTCTTTTTATCATTTTTTTAATTTTAATTTTTCACGTGACATGTTTAAGGCTATAAAATTAAAAATATTTTATTACATTTGACCTATGTTAAAAGGCGGAGGCGTGAGGCGTGACATTTTATGTCGTACTGGACAAAACATAAGCTTCGACACACGGGGCGTAAGTCTTATGGATCTATGGTGCATAATCTCATGTATATTCAACTTTATAATTTTATTACTAGAAAAATAAGCAAAAGTAAAACTTTCAATTATTTTACAAATAAATTTTAATAAATAACCTATAATATATAGAAAAAATTATGATTTTTATTTGAGAAATGTATTAATAACTAATAATGAAGAAAAAAAGTATTACAATTACTATTTGAGAAATATCATTACGCTAATAATGATAAATATGATTTAAAGCAAAAAAGGTTAAAGAAAATAAAAATAAAATAAAAAATAACGCACAGGGCGTACGATTTTATGCTCAAGGTTTACATTTTTACGCCCCAAAATTCTAGGACTTATGCCCTATGAATCTATGTCTTCAATTTGCGCCCGGGAGCGTTTTTGGTATGCCCCACCCCAAGACTCGCCCAAAAAACATTTTATACAACAAAATTCAAAAATATTCTTTACTTTCTTAAACTCTGTTTTATGGCTGGCAACGGAATCGGAACCGGGACGGACTGGAACCGGTCACCATGGGCCGGAATCGGGATGGACCGAAACCGGTAATTCCGGAAAAAATATGGCATACCTGTCCCGGACCGGGACCAGAAACCGGGTCCCAACGGATATATTTTTTAAAAAATAAAAAATTAGGAACATTACTCAAATAATATTAAAACTTTTATAATTTTAAAGTTAAAAATTTATACTTTTAAAGTTTTAAATACAAACTTTCAAACTTTAAAAGTATAGAAGTTTAAATTTCACAATTTAAAAGTTTGAAAATTTAAATAATAAAATTCAAACTTTAAAACTATAAAAGTATAAATTTCACACTTAAAAGTTTGAAATTTAAATTCAAACTTTAAAACTATAAAATTTTAAAATATCACCCTTTAAAAGTTTGAAAATTTAAATTCAAACTTTAAAACTACAAAAGTTTAAACTTCACCCTTTAAAAGTTTGAAAATTTAAATTCAAACTTTAAAACTACAAAAGTTTAAATTTCAACTTTTATAGTTTGAATTTAAATTTTCAAACTTTTAAAGGATGAAAACTTTTATAGTTTGAATTTAAATTTTCAAACTTTTAAACTATAAAAGTTTAAATTTCACCCTTTAAAAGTTTGAAAATTTAAATTCAAACTTTAAAACTATAAAACTATAAAAAGTTTAAATTTCACACTTTAAAAGTTTGAAAATTTAAATTCAAGAGTCAAAACAATAATAAAAAAATTTAAGGCGAATAGCCTATACTTTTATTATTATTAATTAAATAGTACAAGTTGAATTACAAAATATTAGTACAGTATTAAAAAATCTAATCTACACAGCCACCTTCTAGGAAGGGTTCTGTTTGAATTAGATCTCGAATTATTATACTCATACTAATAGACATTTAAATTTAATAGTTCATGCTACCAATTAAATCTTTTTTTAAATCATTCAACATTTCTCTAGTAACATACTCTGGAATTGGTTGATTAGCTAGTTCCTCCATTGCATCAATGTCGTCGTCACTAAAATCTTACATTATTTCATCAACGTCATTTTCAAATTTGGTCGGTAAAGGTGGACGACCATAACTCCTTCTCTTGCCATTAATCCAATCTCTAAATAGTACCGATATCTCCAAGCTATCTGCTGTTAATGAATATCTATGCTCTCCAATTTGAAATCTTGCTGCACTAATAGCGCCTTCCGAAACTACTGAAGATGCCTGAATAGCTAACACATCTCGAGCAACCGGTTGAAGTTTTGGAAATCCATGGCCGCGATTGCTCCACCATTTTAGAAGATCAATAGTAGTAGGTTCTGTATTTTGATGCATCAAAATCATTTCTATCATTATGAGAAAGTTCAATATAAGAATCTATCATATCATCAATATCACATTCATTATTATATCTACTCCTAGAATTTTGAGGCTCTTCATTACGTACTACATTCATTATATTAGAATTATACAAGTCATACAATTTTCTAGCTTCAATTTTTATACTATCTTTAACATCTTGACAACTAGGTGTTTCATCATCTTCACTATCAATACCCAAATTAAAATATATTTTATCAATCATTCGTGATGCACCTTCATCTTTGTAATGTGGGTTTAACAAACAAGCGG
>JAJOOS010082298.1:0-10288 GCA_029582725.1 Solanum chiquidenum
ATGGGAGAACCTGAAGGTTATGATGAAGTCATGCTAGATACTCATAGAGATAGGTGGGTAGAAGCCATGGAAGACGAGATGAAGTCACTTCACGAGAATGGCACATATGAGCTAGTGGAGTTACTGAAAGGTAAGAAAGCCTTAACAAATAAATGGATCTTCAGATTAAAGCAAGAGCAACATACATCTGCACCTAGATACAAGGCTAGGTTAGTTGTCAAAGGTTTTGGTCAAAGAAAGGGAATTGACTTTGATGAAATTTTCTCTCCTGTTGTGAAAATGTCCTCTATTCGTATGGTTCTAGCCTTAGCCGCAAGTCTAGATTTAGAGGTTGAGAAGATGGATGTCAAGACTGCCTTTCTTCATGGTGATTTAGAAGAAGAGATATACATGGAGCAACCTCAAGGCTTCATCGTTAAAGGAAAAGAAAACCATGTTTGCAAATTGAGAAAGAGCTTGTATGGCTTGAAACAAGCTCCAAGGCAGTGGCACTTGAAGTTTGAATCTGTCATTGAAAATCAGGAATACAAGAAAACTTCTTCAGATCATTGTGTATTCTTTCAGAAGTTCTCTGATGATGATTTTATTATCTTACTACTTTATGTGGATGATATGTTGATTGTTGGCAAAAATAAATCTAGAATTGTAGTCCTTAAGAAAGAGTTAAGCAAATCGTTTGCGATGAAGGACTTGGGGCCAGCAAAGATCTTAGGCATACAAATTCATCGAGATAGACACAAGAAGGAGTTATCACTATCCCAAAAGGAGTATATTGAGAAAGTACTCAAAAGGTTCAACATGACAGAGACAAAAGTGGTTAGTACACCTCTTGCTAAACACTTTAAGTTGAGTACGACCCAAAGTCCATCTACTAATGAAGAGACGAATTAGATGTCAAGTATTCCACACTCTTTCGCGGTTGGTAGTTTGATGTATGCTATGATTTGCACTAGACCAGATATTGCACATGTTGTTGGTACCATTAGCAGATTTCTTTCAAATCCTGGAAAAGAACATTGGGTTGCAGTGAAATGGATACTAAGATATTTGAAGGGTACTTCAGATATGGAGTTGTGCTTTGGTAGTGTCAAGTCTGAACTTGTATGCTACACAGACTCTGATTTGGGAGGAAATCTTGATAATTTAAAACCCACTTCTGATTATTTGATCACTTTTGGAGGGGTTGCTATTTCTTGGCAATCAAGACTTCAGAAGTGCATAGCTCTATTTACCACAGAAGTTGAATATATTGCCATCACTGAAGGTGCCAAAGAATTGCTTTGGATTAAGGAGTTTATCAAAGATCTTGATTTTGAACAATCAAGGTTTGTCTTATTTTGTGATAATCAAAGTGCTATTTATCTCACCAAGCACTCTACCTTTCATTCTAAGTCCAAGCATATAAGTAGAAAATATCATTAGATTAGAATGGCCCTGGAAGAGAAATTATTTGAGGTTGAGAAGATACACACTGATGACAATCCTTCAGATATGCTTACAAAAGTGGTGATCGTTGACTAGTATGAGTTTTGTAGAAGTGCGGCAAGCATGAAGCCTTCCAAGAGTTCCTTAACTTGAAGTCCATTTGGCCCCTTGGCTGGAGGGGGAGTTTGGTATAAGGTTCACTGCTTCGATAATCGATGATTGAACCAGGTTAGAGATAGGTTTTCATCTTGGCGGGTGTAGTTCTGGCCGCAACCTTTTTTGACAGTAATGAAGATTTTTGTTGGAGAAATTGTTTCAGAAAGGTTCTTTGTGTTGAGACATAGATTTTGTAAATGAGATTATGGAGAGGAGAAGCAAATTGTTGAAGATTATGTGAAGAAGGTGGACAAATATATTTTATCAGAAATTCAGGCAAAGGTGGGATATTTGTTGGGTTTTATTTGCCCTGAATTTCTTACCATAAATAGGTTTTCCTTTTAGGAAAAAGTTTTGGATTGGCTAGTCCTTTTCTTGTAGGAAAAGGTTTAGGACTCTATAAATATAGGTTTGTTCCTTCTAACTTAATCAGCATTCACAATGTAGTCCTAGGGTTTTGAGAGTTGCGGTTATGGGGGAGAATTTTGTGTACCTCCTTGTATTCCGAGTGAATTAGTTGAGGTTGTTTCTCTCTATATTTTGTACTCTCATATTTATAGTGGATTGCTCATCTCCTTTGTGGACGTAGGTGGTTGACCGAACCACGTTGAATCTTTGTGTCTTCTGGTGTGTTTCTCGTTTGTCTTCTTACTCATGGTCTTTCAAACCGAACCACGTTGAATCTTTGTGTCTTCTGGTGTGTTTCTCGTTTGTCTTCTTACTCATGGTCTTTCAAGGTTTGTTTTACTAGTTTCCGCATTACACCTGTTTATTTCGGTCCTAACATTGTTAACTTTGCACGCTTCTTCTTCAGCTTTTGATGGCATGAAATCGAAATAGAATGTCTTCTTCCTACAAATAATCAATGGTTGTTGTTTATTAGCCATTGACGATCAAGAATTGGAATTTTAGCGGGAAACAGATCTTTCTTTTCTTGTTCAAACTGATTTCTCAACTTTAGGCCTAATGTCAATTTGTGTGTATATATATATATAATGGCACGTGATTAGCCAAATATATTTTTAGAATTTTTAAAAAAATATATATTGCGGGTCATTATTTTGGTGGATGATTATTTATATCTTTTTTTTTATTAAGGAGAATGCATACAGCGACACACCTATTACCCCTGAATTGTTTTAAAGTGTAATAAACACTCAATCTGTGTTCATTGACCAATCTCATGCACGATAGAGAATAGTTATCATTACCAGCTTCCTAAAACTAGTAGTACTTACACTTTCATACTTAGAATCATTCTCCTTCTTTACATCTCACATATGAACACATGTCATGCACCCGTTCTCCAAGCCTTTGGCCATGTCCAACTTCCAGTATGGAAGAATGTACTCAAACGTCTCGAAATATAAAATTACCAGCTTTTGTTGAGAGAGATTTTCAAGGGTAATCTCTTTCTTGATCTTTGACCATGGGTTATTTAGATTAATTTCCGGGGCAGTTCCTATCTTTATTAGCTCTCGAGTCATTACATGTGATGTGTTGTTAACTTTGTAGGTTTCTTCTTAAGCTTTTGATGGAAAGAAGTCGTAAAATAATGTCTTCTTCCTCCAAATCAATGAGCTTTGATAAACGGTTATTTATCTCTCTTTTTTTTTTATTTGTTACTACACTGATTTAAGCAAATAGATAATCATTTTGATTTTATCCTCATGTGACCTTTGTACGAAATATAATCCATGAGCAATTATTCTCCGCAATAATATTAGATTTGGATCTAATGTTTTCTTATATATTCTTCAACCTTAGATACAACATATCAAACTATAGTTTGATTTTTCTAATAACTTACATAAATTTAGATCATAATCGCACATTTTATCATAAAATTCTCATTTGTTCTAAAGGAATCCATAAACAGTAAACTAAAAGGTACATAAACAGTGAATCTTCTAAAATTGGGGAAGTACGATTAGGAGGGAGAAATGATATCTTTGAAATTTCAAATATTGATATGGTTAAGTGAATTTAGGAGAAAAATTAGTAAGGTGTAAGATGAGAGAATAGTAATAATTTATATAAAAGGGAAGAAAGGCAAGGGAGAGGAGTTATAGTTGGATACAAATTGAGGGAATATTGTAACTATCCGAATGAAACACTAGCCGCAAATCTTAATTAATTGCAACTATCACTATGTTAAGTAATTCACTAGTAAATGTTTGCTTAGTTAGATAATTATGCTTATAATAATTAGTAATTTGGGCCGTCTTTAAAAGGAAAAATAACAAGGTATGGTTGCCACAAATTTTAATAGCCTAACTTTATAGCATTTCATCTGAAATACACTTGTACCCAAAATATTTACAATTCATTACCAATGGTTGACGCTTGCTTCGTTTGTCATCCATTTTTAGTTAGGATATTGCATATTACTGTGTAATATATGTATAATAGTGTGTACTATACATTCACTTTTGTTCATAAGCCCAATATTATAGTTCGTATATAAAACTTTCTTTTAGGTCTTATTTTGGAAGAATCACAAGAGTTAGATTTGTTGGGTATTAATTTCCCTAACTTACTTACCATAAATAGGTTTTCCTTTTAGGAAAAGGTTTTGGAGTGGTTAGTCTTTTTCTTGTAGGAAAATGTTTTAGGACTCTATAAATAGAGGTTTGTTCCTTCTAACTTATGTAGTCTTAAGGGATTTGAGAGTTTTGATTAGGGAGAGAATTTGTGGAACACAAGTTTGATACGTTATCACTTGTGTGAACCTCCCATGTATTCCCAGATAATTGGTTGAGATTGTTTCTCTCTATATTTTGTACTCTCATATTTATATAGTAGATTGTTCATCTCCTTTGTGGACGTAGGTTGATTGACCGAACCATGTTAAATCTTTGTGTCTTTTGGTCTATTTTTCGTTTGTCTTATTACTCGTGGTCTTTTGAGGTTTGCTTTGCTAGCTTCTGCATGACACCTAATTATTTCGGTCATAACAAGATTAGCTTTCATATAGAAAGAAAAGTGAGATAGTGCAGATTTTCGCACAAGCCCTAGCAGCCAATTTCAAATTGTGATTTCCGCTTCGTTTCTTATCCGATTGAGCTGATTTTTGGAAAGCTTGTTCCTTTAAACTTGATCTTTGATTGGGAACTGAGAGAGAGTGATTTGGAGTCCTGTAGCTCCATATTTTTTTCTCTGAACAGTAGCTGCGATTTGGTGTTTTTGCTCCTTGTATTCCTCTAGTTTTTGGTGCTATCTTGTAGTTGTGTTGCTCATTATTTGGCACTTTGTTGGTGATCATTTTGGAGAACACTTTTGTAACTCTTGTTGATTTTAGTGGAGCTTTGGCCTTGTGGTTTTTACTCTTCACATCGAAGAGGTTTTCCACATTAAATTTGGTGTGTCGTGTGTTGATTTATTTTTCTTGTTTGGTTGATTTGTTTGCTGCCCAAACAGTTTTGTTCTTGCATTATTTTGTATTCTCTTGGTTCAAATAGAGGGAAAAGTTTTGACTTGAGTTTTCTTCCGCTATTGCTCTGTCGTGCACATTTATTTTGTGTTTGCCTTTCCCAACAGATAAGGCTGGTTCGGGGTAGGTGAGTCTGATTTTTGTTAATTCAATTTTAAAGGGGGTAAGTAGGAAGGTCTGATGTGCGTTGTGTGGTGGTGGAGATGCGTTGACAGCTAAATGATAGTATCATGGTAAATATAGAAAAATTGTCAAGAATATTTAAAATTTTATTACATATTTATATTTAAAAAATTATATATATATTATTATAATAATAATAATAATAATAATAATAATAATATTTTTTATATATATCATATAATTTTTCGTTAAAGAGCGTTGGAGTAATTACTCTTGGAAGAAACTTTTTTTCATTAAAAAAACATGTGCCTCATGTTAAATGTTTTGGCTTAGGAGGGAAACTTTGTAGATACCCAAAAGAAAAAGTTTGGGTAATTTCCGGCATAATTATAGTATAGATTGATTATGAATGTGTTTGGTACGAAGAAACTATAGTGTATGGAAAATATTTTTTAGCTAGGGGTGTACCTCAAGTCAAATATCAGACCCATCCCACATGCTTTTAAATTGGATAAAATTCAAATATAGTTACTGTTGAAGTTGTAGTTAAATAGATATAAATTCAAAAGTAACTAGGAAAATATCTATAAAAAAATTATAAAATATTGTACTATTATCTTGGATTTGTCGTTTGTTTAAATTCAAAATCTATAACACTGTCTTGAATTTGTCGTTTGTTTAAATTCAAAATCTATAATACTGATGTAGTATTTCTGCATAAAAAATAACCATTTTTCAATATATTTCCAACATCAAATATATGACAAAAAATGACTAGCTCATATAATATATTTAATTTCAAAATCATGAAACGTGTGCTTGTTTAAATTCAAAATCATGAAACGTGTGCTTGTTTAAATTCAAAATCATGAAACATATGCTTGTTTAAATTTTAAATGATGAAATGTATGCTTATATATTAGAATAGTTATCGAAGAATTCATTAAAAATGATTACTGATTTTGTTTTTCATATATAGAACTTAAATTTAAAATCTTTAATTAAATAAGAGTAAAGTTAATATAACAAGTTAACAACCCTTGCTGGTATGTTCTCTCTCCTACGCTTTGAAACATAAAGAAATAATATTTACTCTATTTACATGATATAATTCCATTGACTTTAATTAGTTCAAATTATATATACGTATTAAAAATTTCTACTAAATACGTACAAATATTATAACTTCTATAATTGTCCCTTTTACTCCTTTTTCCTCCCTTGATCCCTCAATATATTAAAAAAAAAAAATTAAAATGCCAGGAAAAAATAAACTAATTTTAACTTATTTATTTTTTTATTCTAAGTGGGGTATCAGCCGACGGAAAACGACAAATCCCAGATGTGAGGCCCCCCAATATATTTCCTTGTAAATAATTAATATTATTAAATTATTTGCTTACTTTTGATAGTTAATGAAAGCAACAAAATAGTACTTAATTAAAATGTCAAAAAGTCGTAACGGAACTAGAAATATAAGCACACTTGACTTATTATTTACTACTAATTTACGTAGATTTTTTGTATGAGCATTTAATTATTATAGGACATAAAACTATATGTATATTGTTGAAATATCCGTTTCATAACAACAATAAAATGTTTCAACTGTAATATTAAATATTCTAGTACCAATATTTAAATTATTTATAACACTATTGATGAATACAGTAATATTGACATAAATAATTTGTCACATCGAGCCTATCTCAAAATCAGAACTTTTGAAAATGAAGGGGAAAGTCACTTTATCAGAAACTAAAAAACATATGAAAATTTGATACTATGAAAATTTAAACTCGCGACGGATAGTCTATATATATATAAAGTATTTTCTTTCCTTCTACAATATTTGAAGCTTAAGCCTAATAATTAACTAGTAATGATAAACACCAATAATGATCTTTAGCGACAATTAATTAAAGGCAATTGCTTAATTGCTATCTTTAGCGGCAATTAACACTCTTTGTATATGTTTCTAAAGCCTTTAGCGACATTAAATCTAACGACACTTAACTAACGTTGATAAAAAATTTAGTACTTTTTATTAATGTGTTTATTTATTATCGTTAAAGTTGTTTTTGTTTGTTTTGTCGATCAATTAGAAACTTTGGGACATGGGAAGGAGAAGGGTCATTTCATGTAATGGCAATGTCACCGCACTAAATTTTGGTAGACAATATAATGTACAAACTTCCAATATAAAGATAGATTATTATGATAAGACAATTTCAACCGATAATATTATCATATATTTAATAAGTTTGGTGGAGCAATCTATTTATTAATTTTACTCTTTTTAAGAATTTACTTAATTAATGATCTTATATATTGAGGATCGTGTAATAATATTATTATTTTGCTACTTTCCATTTTGAGAACTCAATTTTCTTGTTCCTTTTCTACCTAAAATATTAAAATACCTCTATTTAATGTAGAACGTGCTATTCACAAATTTCCCATGAAAGTATGATTTTAGTTTTTCAAAAACATTTCATAATATTTTGACTTCCAATCGATTGGCATAAGGCAATAAATTTGGGCCTAAAGTTATATTTTATAAAAAAATCTTAATTATTTTTTTCTTAATTGATATATAAAAATAGAATAATAATAAGCTAATAATATACTCAGTGTACTCCTACAAGTGGTATTTTGTAAAGGTGGGTTGTACACATACTTTATAAAATAAAAATGTAAACAATGTAAATTTTCAATGAAAAATATAATATAAAGTTAGAATAATAAAATATAACTCAAGAAGTTGATATAATGATATTGAAATAGTGTTGCGCTGAATTTGATAAGTGAATATAATTAATGATATTGAAATAATGTATACTTATCACGGTGCTTGAAATTTGAAGAAGACACCAAAAGACAAATTTGATCTTTTTATAAACAGAGAATAATGGATTTTAATTACATTAATGTAAAATTAGGTTTGAAGTTTGGGAGATTTCAGAAAATTCAATAATAAAATAATAAAAATAGTGAAAGTGGAATGAAAAAAGATAAATATATGAATAATAATGTGAGTTCATGTTAGTTGTCAGGATAATACAATTTTTTTAATAACCATGGTGTCCAGGCCAACTTCCACATCCCCTAACTAATTCCACGGAATACATGTCACCTCTCACCAGCGATTGATATCAAGCAGGTAACTTTATCCACCAAGGCCAGAACAGATGAAAAGAATCACCTTGTATATATAAAGAGGAAACCATAGAGGGAGAGCCTCTTGAAAACCCTACAAATTAAACAATGCTATAAACATTAACACAAACTTCATTAATGTCTATAGCTTTTTACTTTTATCAAACATAATCAAACCGTTAATGTTTTCAAACTAGTTTAATATCCATATTGAATTTGTTCTAGAATTTCTACGTTAAAAATTTATGTTGGATATAAAACTATATGATTAAACCATTAAAATTGTCACCCCACAATGTATGCACCATTCTTTTCTTTCATGCTATTATAGATAATTAAGTCAAAATATTTTGACAAAGTTACACTATATTATATTATTTCCAATTTCATTTTTTTTAAAAGTTGGACTGTTGATCTGCATAAAAAAGGTGTATGCTCGAGTACAAATATATATTAAAAAAATTGTTTTTTTTCAATTAAATCGAATGGACCAATTGCAAAAAAAATTCATGATCGTGCTTGTGGACAACATACCCCTAAAAGCTTTTCTAATCTATAATTATAATAATTGTACTTTTTGCCCACTTGTAACACAACTTGCTCTCTTGTTTAATCCAATAATTGCCTCTTCCATTATTACATAATTTTCTTCTTAGTTTAATTAACTTTTGAAAATGTACACTTCCCCTTTTGGGTGGTAACACATATATATAGTTTTTTCCACTCATATATTCTTTAATATACATTATTGTTTATATCTCAATTAAGAAATATATATCAAAGAAAAAAAATGGTTTTGAAGATTCAAGACGAAAAACAAAGTTCAAATTCAGTGGAATCATCTATAGCACTCGAAGATACTTCCTCATATGATACTTATTCTTCCAATAAGGAAAATGACTTCCATCCAGAACGATCTGAGAAGGAGACGAAACACTATATAGGTGTTAGAGCAAGGCCATGGGGAAAATTTGCGGCTGAAATTAGGGATTCAACTCGGAATGGAATTAGGGTTTGGCTTGGAACATTCAATAGTGCTGAAGAAGCCGCGTTGGCTTATGATCAAGTTGCTTTGTCAATGAGAGGTCCAACAACTTGTCTAAATTTTCCAGTTGAAAGAGTTAGCAAAATGTTAGAAGAAACAGAAAATTGCAATTTCTTCAAGAATGGATTGTCACCAGCAGCAGCCTTAAAAGAGAAACACAAAAGGAGAAGTAGTAGTAATATTTCAAGAAAAAAGAAACAAAAGGTAAATCATGGAGAAGAAAATAACAATAATAATAATAATAATAATAATAATAATATTGTATTTATATTTGAAGATTTGGGAAGTGAACTATTGGATGAACTCTTGTCTGAGTATTCTAATTAGAATACTCAATTTCCATATCTTGTTAAGTTTGTCCATTTAGTTTTTTCAATGTTATATTCCTTCTTGTTCATTTTAATTTTTTTCAATTTAGTGTATATGTTTGTTTATATATATGGTGTGATCGGCAATGTTTTCTAATTTTCTTATGTTTGGGACAGTATAAAAAAATTGATAAATATTTTTTTCTCCTAGAAAATAAGTTTTTTTTATAAATAAGTAAAATGACTTTCTGAGTGAAAGCAGAAAAAATAAATTTCACAAGTGATATACTGACATTTTATAATGGTGTCCTCCAACACACTTCATCTTCATCCCATCCACACCAACTCACGCCTCATCAATCACTCATTGTATTTGTCTAGATTATATATAAATGCTTCTAAGATAATAATTTTTTGCTTATTATCCAAACACAAAAAAAATAGGGAAAATGCATAAGTACCCCCAGCCTATACCCGAAATCCCTAAGACACACCTAACCTTTACTAATAACCCATTACCCCCCTGAACTTATTTTATATATAATTTTTTACCCCTTTTCAGCCTACGTGGCACTATCTTGTGGGCCCAACGCGTGTTGACTTTTTTTCAAGAATAGTGCCACGTAGGCCGAAAAGGGG
>JAJOOS010082313.1:0-14422 GCA_029582725.1 Solanum chiquidenum
CTTTAATTATACTTTATATTCTTAAAATAAAGAATATAATATATATATATATATATATATATATATATATATATATTACTGTTTTAATTCTTTTGACATTTTTGTTTTTATTTTAAAAAAAAGTCTCACTTTAAAATTTTACAAAATATCAAAGGTGACTATATTCTTTTTTAATTTTGTTCATCAACAATTATATTAATTTTCTTACTTCCATACCTTAATCTGATAATTAATGTCATTTATATCATTTTTTTAAATCACTTTTTTTTTCTTTCAAAATTAGTTATTATAACTTTGTAAATATATATATATATATATTAACGTATTTTGGTTTTATTTTTTATTAAAAAATTAGATTCTTATGCTAAAGATCTATACAACTATACCCATACCAAATAATAAAGTTAAAAATAGAAAATAATGACACTCTTCTTACTTAAGATATTTATTTAATCTCTTCAAAAAAAAATTGACACTTTCTCTTATATATATATATATATATTTATTTTTAAATATAATTGCTTAAAAATTTGTCTTGGAAGTTAATCTATTGTGCATTTTTTCAAATTATAAATCATTTCATCATTAGTGCTATTAGTTATTTCTATTTTTTTCTCAACCTCATCATTAATGTTATTTTTATTATTTCCTTAAATCACTTTTTTCCTTTCTTTGTTCTTTTTTACTTTCTTTTGTTTATTTATTTTAAAATTTTAGTTATTGGTATATTGGTTTTGAGTATTATTTTGCACTTCTATAAAATAAAATTTTGAATTATGCCCAATTTAAAGAAAATAATTGATTAGCTGAATTCATTTTTTTAAGTGGAAAATAAGATCTATTTTCTCTTCTTAGACTGCTTTAGGTTAAGAATTTTTGTATTTTTTTAAAAATGAAATAATAAATATGAAATTATTAGAAGTATAATTTTCAATAAATTATTATGGGAGCTATCATAAATAATGTATTCACAATTTCCTTGTCTACACGAAATTGATTAAAATTCGTGAATACTTATATATTGTCTATTTAATTCTTCGATTGATTTTAAATAAAAGTTAATTACTTTAATTAATGAATAATATCGTGTTTGAATTAAAGTTAACTGGGAGTGGATATGATATCGTATTAAAATCTTAATTTGGTAATTCGACTTTTAAAAATGTTATAACATTATCATGTCAATTTTATTTTTTTTAAATAATCGTTTTATCTGATGTTAACTTAATGTGAAGATACTATTTTCTTCTTAATTATTTTATTTAAGAGAAAACACAAATTTTTGCTCTAATCAAAATATAATGTCTTTTCTTATTTCTACTTAATTTATAAAAAGTACATTTTAAATTGTTGTTATACCGCGCAAAGCATGGATAAATTTCCTAGTTTATATAAACGCAGAAACATATCCACAACTCCATTCTTGTTACTTGTTAGTTTTATTGGGAAGGTGGGGTTGGGGGGGGGGGTTGGGGAATTAATGACAATAAAACAAAATTATAGATAGAAGTTTGTTTACATACATTAAAAACGAAGTTTGTAAATAGGTTATTTTAACCTTTTATAAGCTAACTTATTCCTAATTTTTTTTACTATAAAAAAAGTTAACTCAAGTTTGCTAAAAAAAAAATCTACAAAAATGTTAAACTTTAACCATTGAAACTTAATAAAAGAAAACGTTAACTCAGGTTAAATTTCTTGCTAAAGAAAAAGAAGTTAAACTTTACCATGGAAAATTTGAGCTAATTCTTTTTATTAAAAAAGTTATCTAACTTCTTTTCGTTTAACTTTTTTTTTCTAATATAGTTTATTACAAAGAAGTAAACAGAAGTGAACTTACTTATTTTATAATAAAATTTAAAAAAAGTTAACTCATACTGTTTTCTTAATCAAATGTGTTACTATGAAAAACTTTACACTTCATTTTCTTAAATAAATCTAAATTTATTACTTTATGAATAAAAATGACAATAAGAGCAATATATTTAGTTGTTAAAGAAAGGGAATGAACAAACATACATTGAAAGAAAATTTGCAATGACATGTGCACAAAGTGTATAGCGCACATTTTTAGTACCTTATGTAAATTTAATTTAATTTTCTTTTAAATAAAACATAAAAAAAAAATATGAAACATAATTTTATTGATAAGCATCGTATCATGGGTACAAATATGTTTATTCTTTGATGATGCCGTTAGTGAAATATTTCTCAAACTAGGACCATTTGTATTTTATTCCCATAAAAGGATTTGTGGCTCTTGTTGTAGTATTTTGATTATTAAGAAGCCTTTGACATATAATCTACGCGTCTACGCGATATTTGAGATCTTAATCTTTATAAATATCCAAGAGTTTATGAGATATTTTGAAATGAATCTTCAAAGAAATAAAGTAGAGTTTAGATTACTGTCTTCAAGAATCAATTGAAAATATTTTGTAGAATCCCAATTGAAATTGGACCGCCTCTTATAGAGTCGCACTAAAAAATTCGATGTTTATACTTAAATGGAAAAATCAACTTATTCTTGTATAGCAAATAAAAAAGTGTGTTATAAATAAATATTATACTCTCTTTTTTTGGCCATTAGGATAAGAAATACCAAGAGTAAGTTATGAAGGAATAGAGCATATGCCTTCCTATTACCTATGTAGTGGGAAAAGCATGATGTGAAGCTATCCTAAGCAAGCAAAGAGTCCTTCTTAAATATATTGTTCCTCCTTCTATTCTCAGACAAAAAATTATATATTTTTATATATAGTTAAAATTATTTTTTTATGTATTTATATCTAAATATATTTCAAACCTCTTTTAACTATTTTATATATTTAATTACTTAAACCTCATAATAAAAATTCTGAGTCCATGATTAATAATAAGATTTGCCTTTGAATGAAATTGTTTCCACTCTATCCATCGTCATTCGTTGAAAACAAGAAGCAATACCAAATTGAAAAATATACACATTTTGTAAACAGCCAATCAATATGCTTTTTATTGCAAACCAATACATAATTAGACAATCTATTGAGTAGAAAGGTATATCCAATTATCATTGGCCCCTTCTTTAACTCAATCATAACAACAAATAATAAACAAACACAAATCCCAACTTAAAAAACAAAAACAAACCAAACGAAATCAAATCAAACCAAACAGCAACAGAATCCCAAATCAGCCGCGTTAATCTTACATCCTACCAGACACAAAATACAACGCCAGCACAA
Organism: Solanum chiquidenum; assembly: GCA_029582725.1. Taxonomy (NCBI): domain Eukaryota; kingdom Viridiplantae; phylum Streptophyta; class Magnoliopsida; order Solanales; family Solanaceae; genus Solanum; species Solanum chiquidenum. The sequence continues at coordinate 3,228 of JAJOOS010082313.1, forward strand.
ATTGGATCTTTTCTTATAGAGCCAATACAAGACCCGGAACAGATTTTCCGACCCGATTAGGTAAGCTACTCTCCCAAACAGATGGGCAATGCAGAGGCGTAATTGAGGAAATATCTGATTGGGTTTTCTTCCCAAAACGGGTGACAGTAAGTGAGGTATTGAAATACTCCCTAACCTGGGTAATTACCCCATCCGTAACAGTCCAGGCGTGAACCCAAGTAATAGATCGGGTCGGGTCACAACCTTCAACGAGAACAACGGAACCGAAAACGTCAATGGTCTTATGAAGGAATTGAAAAGAGGCGTTATCGAATTTAGCAGTGCCGGTGAGTATTTGCATCAAAAATTGATGAGAAGGAGGACCATGGAACCACCACTCGAGGTCGGAGGCCAGGAGTTTCTGGACCTGAACGACGTCGTGTGAGCTCAAGGCTTCATATAGGGCGAGCACCACCCCTTTGTTTGTTGTTTCCTCCAGAGTTAACTGAGAGATAGCCAGTTCAGTAAAACAAGGAAAAAAAAGATGATATTATATTGAAAGGATGAGAGAAGAAGGTATGGTAATTGGTAGGTAATGAAGAAAGAGGTGTAATGTGGGGAATATATAGGGACGTTGGAAGGGTAGTTTAGAAATTATAGGTGAATACTAGGGTGAATTTAGGTTTAAAGGGCACATGATATTTACGCGCCATTCCAGTGCTCGGGGATTACGTGATGGTATATTCGGATGAGAAGAGGCGTTTTTATTTTAGGTAGGGCCCAGCATAGATGACGTCATATCTAAAGTTTCAAGCATACCTTTTTTGACCTTAGACACTCCACCATATGAGTTATGACAGAACAATACTTTTAATTTTAACTTCATTCAAACTCGACTAACTTTTGAGTTTTGACCAGTTGGCTCACAATCTTAGCCCACATATTTACATGAAATTTAAAAAAAATCATAAAATAATTATAAATTGTGAAGATTAATAATAATAAAAATTAATTCTCATATTATTTTACTAAATAAAAAATTATATTTCAACCAGATATTAAAATATTTTAACAATATTACATTGTAGACATTAAAAATTTATGAGACTCTACAAGACGTGTTCAATTCTAATTTGGATTCTATAAGATGTATTTGATTTCAATTAGAATTTTTAGAGGATACTCTAACCCTAAACCAAACCAGCTTATGCTTTTATAAAGAGTATTATCATGAGTAAATTTTAGGAATAACAAAGATAAAAAAAGAAGAAGTATATTAGCGCTCTATTGCTACAGTTTTGTTATATGCACTTCATGGTCAAATTATGTTTGTTATGGAGCATCTGATTTATATAAATCACGGAGATTTGTATAAATCGGGCATTAATTCATCTATGTCTATGAAAATTGTGTTTGTATATGTATATGTTCTCTGTGTTAGGCAAGAGTGGTGAGCGAGATTGGGAGAGAGAGAAGAGAGGGCAGAGAGTGGAGAGAGATGATATATATATATATATATATATATCGGTTAGATAATTGTATATATGTAACTACTATGTATATGTATCAATGATTGTGTTTGTATATATGTATAAAATTTGAATTCATATACAAATGAATCGACTTAAAACATTTGTATTTATATATCAAATCTCGCTTTATACAAACACAAATTATACATTGTATTTTGTATAATTTGTATTTGTATAAAGCGAGATAGAGAGAGAAAGACAAAAGAGAACTTGACAGAGGAATATTTGTATTTGTATAATTATAAGTGTATAGGATTGAGAGATATGTATTTGTATATATAGTCTCTCTCACTTTATACTAACACAAACACAAATTATAATTGTATAAAGTGAGATATGTATTTGTATATACATTTTTGTTTGTATAAAGTGAGAGAGGCGAGTTAGAGATGACTGAAAAAATGAGAGTGGCAAGCGAGATTTCAAAGAGAGGGCAGAGATGTGAATGGCAAGAAGTTTGCTGCGGATTGGAATTGAATGAAATTGTAGCTATAACATTATTTTGAATTAGTAGTTTGTTATAATGCACAATTATCCCTATTATATATCCCTTAAAAGGCATCTCGTTATTCCTCAAATTCATAGAATATTCATAAAGATCAATGGAGATAAAATAAATCATAAAATATCTCATAAACTCTTGGGTATTAAAAAGATAAAAATCTTGAATATCTCATACATTCTTGGATATTCTCAAATAGATCATGAAGTTATCAAATATTGTCTTTCTCAAAGAGATCTCGAACATTCCGTAAATTCATCAAATATTCACAAAGATCAATGGAGATCAAATAAATCTGAAAATATCCCATAAACTCTGACTATTTATAAAGATCAAGATCTCAAATATCTCATACATTGTTGGATATTTTCAAATAGATCATGAAGATATCAAATATTGTCTTTCTAAAAATGATCTCAGATATTTCGCAAATTCATGAAATATTCACAAAGATCAATAGAGATAAATTTCAAATCATCCTAGTTCGAGAAATACACCTCTAACGACCCTCAAATTATGGAGATCAAAAGTATAAATCATCCTAGTTCGAGAAATACACTAATGGTCCTCGAATTATGGAGATCAAGTCCAAATCATCATAGTTCGAGAAATACACCACGAACGACCCTTGAATCAAGGAGAAATTCAAATCATCCTAGTTTGAGAAATATGTCACTAACGGCCCTCAAATCATGGATAAATCTTATGAGAGAAGAATCAAGGGAGGAACAAATTTGCACTAATTTGATTTATCAATAAAATATTCTCATTTCTTCAGATTTTATTTATGATTGATTTATCTTCCAAATATTTAGGACCCGTTTGGCCATAGATTTTCCAAGTAAAATTTGGGAGAAATTTGATAAATAGTGTTTGTCCATATAATTTTCCATTATTTGGCAAATATTTTTGGCAAATAACCCAAATTTCCAAATACTAGAAAAAAATAGTATTTGGGTCAAATTTCATTATTTGAGAACTTTTAAAAATTTAAATTCTACACCAAATTTTTATCTTTTACAAAAATACCATATATAGTAGTTGTTTGCATTGTATTACATATTTTTTTGCGTGAACACCAAAGCAGTGATGAAATATTCAGTGATGATATGGTTGTTGGCGAAAATAACGAACAATCAACTTAGGGTAATAAAGTCATGTGCTTCGTCTACTTCACCATGTATGGAATGATGCTTGTTGCACTCACTCCGAACTACCACATTTCTCCAATGTCATGGACACTACTTGTTATTTACTGCAACGAAGATCCAATTGACTTGTTACGGAAGTCATGAATCTTGTTACGTCGACGTTTCTATCTTACAATGTAATACAAACCTATGGTTAATTTTGATAGTGAAATTTCACCCAAATTCTCACTCAAATAATATTTGCTAAAAATATTTGGAAATGCTAGCTTAAATTTTGTTGAAAATATACGTATTAATGTATTTTTCTAATAAATGAATATTTGTGATAACACATTTTCAAATAAATAAAGAACACTAGTGAAAGAAGTGAAGCTTCCCAAACGTCTTGTAGCCTCATATTCATAAATGTGGTGTGCTTCACACTCATGAACAAGCTTGACGTGACTTGTAAGATATCCTAGGACCTTTTCTAAAATCTAATGCTCTAAATACCTAGTTTGTCACGACTCAAAGTACACCCTAGATATAACATGAAGAATAGGATTCCGCGTGATTTTAAACAAATCAGTTGACATAAACATGACGTAATAAAATACAATTTATGAGATATAGTCAATATAAGTCTCGAATCAGAAGATGACATTAATGATATCAATTGAGTACATAAAAAATACATGAAAAACTACTAAGCCTGACATAAGTCTTATACTATCATAGATGTGACTAGGACAAACTCCTAAGTCAGGAACATAATTCAAAACTGAAAAGACAATAAAGCTCAATAAAATTATCCATGACTTTGTCCTAGAATCATGAGGACTCACCAATCCAAATGATGAAAACTGAGCAATCCCAATCTAAGCACGTCCGGGAGGAGAAGTATTGTACCATATATTATGAGACAATATAGACATAAATATGCATTAGTACAGTAAATGTACTAAGTATGAAAAAATATGTTTAAATATAAACATGATATCATCATGAGTTAGAAACGTGAATATGTAAAACCAAGTAAAGACATGAGAAAGTTTAAAAGTCAATTTCATAAACGTGTACGAGGTCAATACATCTTCAAATCATAAAGAAAGCTTTCATAAAAACCTTTCAGAGAAAACGTAGTTCATTTATGAGATATTTATCGTTAATCAACAACAAGACCAGTGAGCTATAACATAGAATTCGGCATGATCCTCATACCAAAAAGGAGAATCTACTTGTCAAGGTAGGACTTCGTCTAATTCATTAGTGCTATGGTGGATCGACTAACTAGGTCATTTAAGACAATTCTACGGGGCACATAGTTTGAGACAAAGATATTGCTTCTAGATACCTGACCTCTACTAATGGGAGAGCCTCCATCTCAATGTCTTATCGGTGCTAGTAAATCCCAACAGAAAAGACATAATCATAATCATCTCAAAATACTTGGAAAGAAACAATTAAGACTACCAATCCAATCATAAGTCATAATAGAGTAACTCCTTTAAAAATCATGATTTCATAAAACCTTCCTAATAGACACCTACCTTTCTAAGCATCTAAATTATGATTCCTTTCAATTATTAGAGAACTTTTCACAAATATTTATAAATCATCTTAAAAGCATCATTTAGTCATAAATCATTCTTTTCATAAAGCATGCATAAATCATTCTTTTCATAAAGCATGCATAAATCATTAATCAAATTCATGATCATAGTTCATAAGTTCATAAGCATTGTTCATAATTCATGTTCTTAAAGTAGGCATAGACATGTGTCCATATGAAATCAATTTAAAATCATGTGGTTTAATCAAATCATGCATAATAAGATTGAATATAAACAATTGAATCATAATAATTATAACCCATAGAGATTTGCATGAACCCTAATGAAATTAGGTGAAATCAACTTAGGAAATTGAGAATCTTTTGGGACCCAATGGATGAAAGGGATTCATTGGTGAATTTCCACATACCTTGATAATGAAAGCCCTAATAATTCAAAGAGAATGAGACCTTGAAGCTTGAAACCCTAACTTTCATTTTGAGACATCTTGAAAGAATTTGAAGAAGAAGACTTGAGGGATTTTGAGAGTTCGAGTGAATGGGAGGGAATATGTTAGGTTTTGAAGAGTAAAAACTATTATAGAGATAGTTATAGTGCCAAAACAATATAGTTTAGGGGTTAAATGGATAGAAAAAGACCAAAAGATCCCTTAATCAAAATTTGTCGGACAGGATCTACGACTTTCACCTACTTTCTATGGACGATACTGGTCAGTCGTAGATCACTTACTAGGACTCAATATGTATGATTGATTCCATGAGACCTTCCTACGGTTTGTCCAACATTCTACGGTTCGTAGGCCCCTATCCGTAGAACTTCTATTGATGACCAAAATTTTACTAAGTCTGGATCACTTTTGGGTCCCTTCTACGGTCCGTAAAACACCCTACGATCTGTCATGTCCATTCGTAGGTCAAATATAAGAGACTTGACATTTTCAAAACTCAACTCAAGTCCTACGACTTACTTATTTGGACCCGTCAGACTTCCTACGCCTATAGGTTGGACTCGTAGACCACTATTTTAGTGCCAATATGCATGCTTTTCTTTTTTAAACTCAATTTCCAATTTTTGAGGTATGACACTATGACGCTTTTATAGTGTGATAGACCAATCAGTTTCAAATATAAAATTCCTTGTAAAAGGAGACGAAAGAGAAACAAATGATCAAGATGATCATAATAATAAGGAAAAAAAATATAAGACTATTGTGTTTAAGACTTTAATTTACAATATAAAAATTACTTTTTTTATTTACAAAACTAAGTTCTTAATTGCAAATATAACAATTTTAATTTAAACACACTTTTTTTTAGGTTAGTGTGCTTATTTTTTGGGACTCATAACAAGATCTTTTTCTCTCTCTCCATTATTCATCTCAATCGCAAGAATATCCTCTCTTAATGGGATAGGTTTCTCTCCTTATTACTATCTCATCTCTTCCATTGTTATCGAGGTAAAACCTCCATTCTTGATAATATTTTTAATTATTTTCTATTCTTTCTTTCTTTTATATATACCTCTAATTCAAGAACAAAAATTGTTTTTGTTATTGTTTTTTACTATGAAAAATTTCATGAATTCTACTCCTAGAAAGAGCCTTAAGTCAAGGTTTCGATGCAATATTAGCAGCCCCATTGTTTGTTCTAAATTACGTTTTGAGTTGAATGCATTCACTCTATTCTCCATAAGTGAATATGAAAGAGCAATTCATGCCATCAATAGTGAAATTTTTTCTCTGTTACAACTAATTCGCAAAAAAATGATAAGGAAAAATATGTTAGTGCAAATTCTCTCATTATTACATTCAAATCAGCAAAACAAAAAGAAGAAGGTAATGAGAAAAAGTTACAACTGTTAATTCGGAGAAGATCCGCGTGATAATAGTGAATATGATTTGTATTATGTGGTCCATAAATTATCGGAATAATTTTTAAACACAAAAATATTTTAGTGTATACACTTTAGTGACCGATTTGGTACAATGGTTGATGATATGTTATTTTAAATAGTGATATGTATTAAGGAATATACTTTGGTAGCTGATTGGTACAACAATTGGTGATTTTATTAGTTTTAACTGTGATATGTTTTAGTGTATATATTTTGATGAATGATGTAGTTAAAATATTGGTAATCTGTTGATTTAAATTTGATGGATGGTGTGACTAATTTTTTGGTGATATGTTGATCTAGAACTATAAAAGAAATTGATTTATAATTGATGGTAAGGTTGAGTTTTAGTTATATATTCCAACCCTACAATGCATAACACCATAATCTAATCAAGTATATACCAACTTTTTAGTGTCATCAAGTTAATTTACATGGTGTACAATGTGGTGTAACCTTTGTGTCAAGTTCAAATTTTAATAACTATAACAATTAAAAATAATTGGTGAATTTGTTGGTTAAATGTTGGTTTGTTGATTTAAAGTTGCAATATGTTATAGTGTATCTATTTTTATGTATGGTATGACTAATTCTTTGGTGATATGTTGGTTTAGAACTATAAAAGATATTGATTTATAATTAATGGTAAAATTGATTTTAGTTATATGTTACAACCCTATAATGCGTAACACCATAATCTAATCAAGTATGTACCAACTTTTTAGTATCATCAAATTAATTTACATGGTGTACGCAGGGGCGGACCCACGTGTTGTTCAGGGGGTTCACCCTAACCCCCTCGATAAAAAATTACACTATATATATAAGGTGAATTTTCTGGATTTATGTGGATATATATATTTTGAACCCCCTCAATGACAAGGTGAAGGAGATAGCCCAGCGGCAGCTCCCTTCAAAATTAAGCCTGACGTCCAGGGATCGAATCCCTGGGTTAGCGTTTTATTTTTTAGTTTTTTACTTTCAAGTTTTTTTTTTAGTTCCAGTTCTGATTTTCATGTTTTTTTAGTGTTTTTTTTTTTAATAAAACGTGCTAAAATGTGGTGTTAAACCCAAAAAATTCAAGGGTCCCATACTCCAATTCCTAAAAATTGTACCTATAAACTATATACTACTACTTCCTTGAAATTTTATTTTGTTGGCTTATTTACACGTTTATACTTTTATTTTTCGAACCCCCTAAACGAAAATCATGGGTCCGCCACTGGGTGTACGATATAATTTAACCTTGGTGTCAAGTTCAAATTAATTTAATTCAATTTTATCATAACGAATAAATTATAACCAAATAAACTGTAAGAAATAGATTCACACATTGATGATAAAGTTAATTTTTAGTTATATATTTTAACCTATATTGGTGTAAAAAATAACTTTTTAAAAATAATTTAAACAAAAAAAATGAAAGGAGAGAAATAAAAAAGGATAAAAAAATTATTGAAAATAAAATGAGGTAAAATATGGTAAAAAAAAAAGAAAGGAGAAAGAGACGAGTGAAGAAAGAGAAATAAGAAAAGGAGAGAATTTTTCTTTAAAAAAAGGTGGAGAGAGAAAAATAGAATCTGTTTATTCAATATTTTAGGAAAAAGATTAGAAAATAGGAGAAAGATCGGGAATTAAAAATATTGAAGGGAGATATTTTAGGAAGGATTTTTTTAAAAAACAAAGATATTTCTTAGGGACAAAAAAATATTTTTTTGTTCAGTTTTGTAAAGATTTTATTGTTATGTTGGTGAAAATTAAAACTAGTGTTATATAGAAGTAATTTAGGTGCTTAATGTATAGTTAGGTTTTTTTCTCCTAATAATGAGGCAAATGCTTGAAAAAAACACTATAATATAATATTATATGCGGAGATATTTGAGTGAAATCAAATATTGGTGTGAATTTATTATCAAGGATAATTGGTTACATATGCAAATACAAGAAGATTATCTAATCTATTTGCATGTGAAGATATTGTCATTTTATCACATCCTACAAGATAGTGTAACGACTTGATTTTGTCGTTATGAAAAAATCAACGGAAAATTTTTTTAGGCCGAAAAACTTTTTGGTAGTAACTTGAGAATTCCTAGCCTAGTTCAGATTTTGATGAAATTGGAGTCAGTGAGGTCTAGGGAGATATGGCAATGAATGAGAGATCTAATTATGAATTTGATCATATGAGTAGATAGCTAAAACATTAAGGAACCCGTACGACTTTACGGAATCAAATTCGAGCAAGTAGAACTCCCAAAACTGATCTTAGCGTGAACAGGTAGTTTCTGAGTGTCATGGGTTGAAGATGTGTTGTGACATGGGGGTTTGAAACTCTTAATTCGACTCTCTGTTTCCGTGCAAGCTGCTAGGGCAGGATTATTCCCGCTATGGCGGGCCGCTGTGGCGGGAGAGGGGGATGCCATAGCGGGCCAGTCGCGACTTAAGTTGAAAAACCCCCAAAAAAATTATTTTCTGCAAGTTTCATTCTTGAGAGCTAGGAGACGACCCCAGATGATTTCTTGACAGTTTCCCACGAATTTTGGTGCTAAAGGTAAAAAATTTACTTTCCTAATCTGTTTTTCGATCCGTAGAACTTAGATTTATGGGTAATTATCGATGTGAGAGGATTTTGACCTGAAAATGAATGGTGGAAACAGCCCTAAATTAGGTATAGGGATCTTGGGTTTGGCCTAGGGTTGATAATTTCGATTGTAATCCGGGTAATTATGCCTCGTTTATTGTTCCTTACATTAATTTGTTGTTTTTAGACCACGAACAAGAAGAAAGAATCCGAAAGGGGAAAATTCAAGTGCCTTAGGGGATTCAAGTTTAGTTTTGAGGTAGGTGATGGTTTGATTTCATGTTTGTGTGATATATGTGGGTAATTGCTTCATTGTAATGCATGTATGTATGTGAATGTAGCACTATTGATCAAACCTAATGTAAATGAGTATGAATGAACGATTGTATGCCATGAATCAACACTTGATTGTATGATTATGAGAATGTACATTGTGTTTGTGATTGTGGTATGATGATTAAATTGGGTGTCACGTTCTGACACGCTAACTAGGATCGGGTGCCACATTCCGGCACATATATTGGATCGGATGTCACGTACCGACATACATATTAGAACGAGTGTCATGTTCTGACACACTAACTTGGATCGAGTGTCACAATTCGACACACTAATAGTTTGGGTATGGGTTTCATGAGAGAAACATTGAATTTGATTCCGTGAGAGGATCATTGAATTGTGATATGTATCTACTTGTGATGATTACGTTCATATCTAATGGTGGTTGATATTGAAAGACTGCTTGTTGCTCTAAAATGATAACCAATGTGTTTACTTTCTATCCATGTCATGTTTACTTTGTGGTGACTGCTTATATATGTTGCGTTTATTGGAATAGCTGCGTAATCCTATCAGTACATTTTGGTTGTGTACTGATACAACATTTGCTCGTTCTTTGTTGAGTACAAGGCATCTTCAGGCGGCTTTGATAGACCTCAGCTAGGAGATCAGTGATCGAGATCGGATTTCAAGGGTGAGTCAGTTCTTATAAGCTGCCACAAAATCCTTCATTTTGTTTAGTCCATTCTCTTTAGACTCAAACTATTGTTAGATGTTTCTTATGCTTAGTTTTGGGTTGTACCCATTTCCTTAAACTTGTTGAATTTAGATGTTTGGGTACAATGACTTTCAGGTTCTAAGGGTTACACTTCCGCATTAGTTTGGTTAGATTTTTGTTAAATCCTTTGGAGTTTATGAGAACTCTATATAATTTCTGCATTTAAACCTGCTTCCGTATCTTTAAATGCCTAGTTTTTCATTAAGTTGTTAGCTGAGTTGTAGTAATGGCTCTTCCACCGGAGGGTTAGTGTAGGTGTCAGTCATGACGGTCTGGGTCGTGACAAAGTTGGTATCAGAGCTCTAGGTTCGTTGATCTTATTGTACTAAAACGAGTCTAGTAAAGTCTTGTAGAATGGTACGGAGACGTCTGTACTTTTCTTCGAGAGGCTATAGGACTTTTGAAAAAACACACTTATTTCTACTTCTTTCGTGCTATGACTTGAATCCAATTGGTATCTAGGTGATACAAATTGGTATCTAAATTCTTTCACTCTATGTCGCATCTGGTTAGTAATTGAGTTGTAAAGGTGGAAACAACAACACCAACAATAGAAAATGTGTCATTGGAAATAGGTATGTTTCTCTGACTCGTTGTGGGCATGTAATGACTAGAGACAAATATGAGGTTTTATTATGTTCTTAACATTGAAAGTCTCATTCTTCATGGGTACGGAATATGAAGATGTTTAAGACTTCCTTGTTGACTGTCAATATAGTGGAGAGATTTGGGGTTCAGTTTGTGACATATCTGTAACGACTCGGAAAATGATAGAGTGAAACTAGAGCCTCATATGTGAGTTTGGAGTCGAGAACTTAATGAAATGATTATATTTGAAATGACCCAAAAAGTTCTTAAAAAATGTGCTTCGGAAGTTACCGGAAATTTATTTAGCTACTTATAAAAAGATCCGTTTCGTTTTTCGAAAATCCGACTTCATATTCTTG
>JAJOOS010082317.1:0-12650 GCA_029582725.1 Solanum chiquidenum
ACCTATCTTAAGCCAAAACTTGTTATTTTAAATAAAACAAAACTCAATGTACTAATTCTAAATCCTTAATTAATTTCCCATATTCAATGAAATTCTACCTGACGTTAACTAGAAACTTATTCAAAGCATCAAAATTGTACAACAATAAATAACAACAAATATATTTAATTTCAAATTCATTTCAATCAAATTATGAATGAAACAAAACTATACAAACAAAAGTGTCATAAAATTATATCACATTCCATAAATAAATTAAAAAGATAAGGTAAAGTTGAACCTTAAATAAAGAAATAAGAAAACAAAATCTTGACCGAAGCTCGATTAGAACGTTAACAAATCCTTTTTATGGTGTGGATGTGTGTTGTATTTTTGTTTCCGTGTGTTGTAGTAGTTGGAAGAAAATTAAAATGTTTGGATGTTGTTTTCTCTTTTCATGTACTTATGTATGTGGGTTGTATATATCTTGGTATGTGTGGGTATTTTGGTATTGCTTTCTTTTTCTGTACGTTTTTTTTTTTTGTGTGTGTTGCATGTGTGTATATCTTTATGTGGTGTTTTTTCTTCTTCTTTTTTGGATGGTGTAGTGTAGTATATGTAGGAGTGGGGGAAGTATATGGGTGAGTGTGAGGGAGTTGTGGGATTGAAAGTGGAGTGAGGGTAGATGTAGTGGGTAGTCTGGGTAGTTTTAGGTTATTATATTTTTTTATTAAATTAAACATATATATATATATATATATATATATCATTATAATAATAAAACTATTAATTAATTATTTTGAATTGATAAAATATAAGAAAAGCCAAATAGCTAGTCTAAAAATATAATTAAGAAATACTAGCTTATTTATTAAAAGTTTAAATTATAAAAAACATATATTTTTGTAGTTCTCAAATCTTTTAAAATAAACTTACTAAAATACGATAAAAAATAAAATATTTAATGTAGACCTAGAAGAAATATTTAAGGAATAAAAATGTTGTAAAACCTTATGTTCGGTCAAATATTACGTGTCTATAATCACTGCTATTTTATGGCAGCATCAAAGGATTCGAGAGCTCAAATTCTTGCTAAACCAATCACCTAAAAGTTGTAAAATTTATCAAATTTACTTTTTGGAAAACTACTAAATGGAAAAAGACATCATGAGAGAAAATATTTACTCATGGAAGCCCACAATTCACCTTCATTAGCCTTGAAACATCTGTCAAAACAACGAACTTTTGGAACTATTTTTTTTCTTCATGACATACAAGTCTTGTCTTCCCTGGGAATTTCGTCAAACACCTGACCGCATCAATTATCCGCAAAAAGTATCATATTGCTAAGAAAGTACTAATGTTTTAGCATTTAAGATCTTGATACTGCAAAATATTGAAAAAAAATATGCATGTGCAAAAAGTCAATTAAGAGAGTACCCATATACTCATAACTTTGACTTTAATTTCAACCTACTGAAGTAACATCCATAAGAAGTCAAATAATCCAAAAATAAATGTGTAAGACCTAAATAATAAAATTCAGTAAAATAGTCAATAGAATAAACTAATTGTATTCTAGTCTTTGCAAGAAAAGAACCAAATGTACAAATAAAGACTACAAATAATGGATAAAGGAAAGTAAAATTTGATAGGGAAGAGGGCCAATATGAATTGAAGGTTAGGTTTGTTTTATTTTTAAAATAAAGAAAACAAAGTTTTAGAGTCGCCACTTAATTTTTAAAGAAAAATCAAGAAAATAATTTTTTCAAAAGATTAAAACAGAGATCTAATGAAAATATTAAAAAGGGGTTCGGGGTTCAAATTAGCATTTCGGAAAGGATTTGAAAGCATCCGAAACGTCCTCTAACACGTGGTTATCCGATAATTAACTAATTAGCTAAACAGTATTAAGAAAATACACATACTTAAATAAATAGAGATAATGAAAATATTTACTTAACTTTTAATCATTAATTCAAAATGACTATCTTTTGGGGCATTGATTAGGAAAACCTTAAAATTAGATAAACACACTAGCATGCAAAGCCAATTAAATAATAAAAGAGAGAAAATGTAGGCCCAAATCCGGTTTCTGTCCGCCTGGGCAGGTATTTGGGCCTAATCATGTTTTTGAGCCTTTGGCCCAACACTTGGTACCTGTCCTAGAAATCTGTCACGACCCGAGAGCACCCCCTAGTCGTAACACGGCGTATTCGATCTCGAATAGGTCTTATACAAGCCCTTAGCATATCATGAACATTAAAGCATATGAAAATAGCGGAAAATTTAAAACTTTTCTTTACAATCGAAGACTTTATAAAATAAGAGTATCTATGACACTATGTCTCAAACCATCTATAACATTAAGACTTAAATCTCTTTTAATACAAACTTAGGACACGACCCTTACATAAATCTAAAAACATAAAGTAAAGACATAAGTGTACAAGGTGGGTTTGTCCTCGAAACTATGAGGACTCCCCAAGTCTTCAACTCCAAGCTCCTTAGAAACCTATCTTCCAAGTATAAGACACCACACCTCCAAACCCTACACTTTGTAGAAAATGTAGAAGAAGGGGTTAGCACAAAAAGTACTAAGTATGAAAGCCATGCATAAAAACCATTAAAACATGCTTGAAAAGGGACATTTAGTTGAAACCATGCTTATGCACTTTTTGAACATCATTCTTTAAAAGAGTTGGAGAACATAAGGCATAGACATCTCACATATAGTTCATCAGAGCACAAGGATAACAACATCACCGAGGCATAGTCTCAAAACATAGTCATAATGCACATACCATCTAGTACAAAGCATAATATACTTGCAGAGTCACATATCAAGATCACAACATCATAATAGAAAAACCATATGAGTAACCTTAAGCTTCTACTTGTGCAATGCATAGGTAGGGTCCATAGTCCTACCTACACTAAGTGTCACCTTTAGGCCACCATGATCATACTTGACATAAGTTCATACTAACACATAAGCAACCCAAAATCATACTAGTGCAATGCAAAGGTGAAGCCCCATAACTCTACCAAATGCTAAGTATTACATTTAGATCACCAACATCATACATATCTTGTATTTAATTCATTCATAGCCAACATACATAAGAAGGGAGACATTCATGATAGTAACTTGTAATAAGTAAAGTCAATCGTAATGCTAATTAAATGGAAGCATACATTACTCATAACCCTCATGATAAAATGGAACTACACCATGGCTGCTTTAGAAGTCTACTTGTGCCATGTATGAGTGACATCCCATAATACCCCTCATACTAAATAGATATCCTAGAGGAGTCATTAGTCATAATTCATGCAACATATTCGTATCATACATCTTAGTCATATTTCATATAGTTCATATCATAAATAAACCACCCTCATAATCCCTTCACAAGTTCACTTGTGCAATGTACACATGAAGACCCATACCCCCACATATACTAAGCAAACCCATCAAGAGGTCATAAGTGTAGTTCACATGCATAATCATAATTCATAGTTCATATTCATATCTTGATTCATTTTCTTATCATATAGGGAGATTAGCCATAATCGACATAGACCATGTGAGCTACATAGAATCCGGTGTACTACTCCCACACCGAAAAGAGAGTGTCCTACTTGCCAAGGTAGAACATACATAATAGCTTTTATGTGGATCCACTGGCTAAGACCTACGGGGGCACGTAGTTATGGGATAGGGAGATTGCTTCTAGAAACCCGACCTAACTAGTGGGAGAGTTTCCATCTCATGAGAGTATATGTAGAAAACACGGCCTAACTATTGGGAGAGTCACTACCTCATTGCCATATCCGCTCAGTGCTAAGCATTATTCCCAAACTTATACATAGTTAGTGTGAATTGCATTTACATTTATGTAGGAGTACTTTACCTTTCATTCAACACTACTCATAACATAGCTCATTGATTCAATAAGGTGAGAACTACCTTTCACCCTTCTGAATCCTAATATACATGTGAGAAATCCTTTCACATACATTCATAGTGTTTTCATGAGAATACCCTTTCAATCAACACAATCATATCCTATTTATTCATAACATAACACACTTAGTTACATCATCATGGTCATGTATATTTCATGCATAATAGTATGTAAAGGTGCATATGAGAACTAGCCTTTCAATTGACACCATAGACACATCATATTCATGTTTATGCATGGAATGTGTGTACATAATTGTCCTCACAATGGCACAATAACAACAACATTTTCATCATAGGAACTTCCCTTCAAAAGGGATCACAACACATTCATAATATCCCAAGTCATGCACAATTCACATATATTGCATTTAAGGATCCTAAACCACATTCCTAACCTTCATTATAATAGACATGGATACATTCATCATTCAAGTAGGCCATTCATGGCATGTATAAAGTCATACATTCATATAGGGGGTTATGTGGGTAGGGTCCTTCCACAATAGAACCTCATACAATTCAACATATACACCATACCATGTTGATAACATCTCATTCATATTCATAACATATCATACTTAGTCATATCTTGGGTTGCAGGGAAAAGAGATCTTGTCTCAAAACTACAATTCATACTAACAAGTAAGCACCTATACCATAAGTGGATCAAACCATTCATACAAAGGATACATGATAAGTAAACATCTCCACCATAAGTGGATCAACAATTCAATAGAAGACTACTCGCCAATTGAAAACCTTCATTCATAGCCATCAAGGCTTTCTTAAAGATTCAACCCTATTTTCTTGATATTCATACATCATACATGATAAAATCACAATACAATAATTAACTATATGAAAACATACTAGATTCTCATCCTTCATTCATCATTCAAGACATACTAGGGTTTAGATTTGAGAAAGAAGGGAAATCATGGGTCTTGTGGGAAATTGTTCAAAAACCATAACAATTACATGAATTCATCCACAAACATTCATGTTTAATCATAAATAACCATTATAGATCAATGGAATCGATTTTAGAAATAGACCCACGAATTTGATTGAAAACATAGTTGAAAGGGCTTCTTGGCGATAGCTAACCAAGAATAATGAACTACCATACCTTAGCCTTAGAATTCCACAAATTTTGTGATGAAAAACTTCCATTTCCTAGCCCTATATGTTCTCCTTCTATGTTCTTCAATGGAGGTTTTTGAGAGAAAAGATTTTTGGGAGGGAAAAGGAGTTGGGGTTTTATTTGGGTCTTGGAATAAATGATTTAATTGGGTGAGTTTTGGGGATAAAATGACTTAAATAGGGGTCCTAGGCTTGGGAAAAATGAGATATCCTTGATTTAAAACAATTGGGAAAATACCCAATAAGTTACTTGCTGGAAACTGCCGAAATGGCATCACTGAAGCCTTCATGGACCGTGATAATCACCACGGCCCGTGAAAACGGGTCGTGAAGATTTTTCAGCCTGACAATGCTTCACTATTTTGGGCATAACTTTTTACTCCGGGATCGGAATTTGGCGAACTCGGTGGCATTGGAAAGAGGACTCATATACCTTTAATTCTATAGGTCATTGCACACATAATTCGTTTTGATCTAAGAGATATGACCATTTAAAGTTGACCCTATACTCTAAGTCTAATGGAAATCCCTTCACGTGAGGCTCCACGATCCGTGGTGCCTCTCGTGGTCATGATACAGTATCTAGGAAACCTTTACCTTAACCCCTAAAAATCTAAGGCACCGCCATGAGCCGTGGTCATCAGCACGAGCCGTGAAGTGGCTCGTGTGGAAGGGCTGTTTTTGGGCAACCTTTGTTTAGCCACTGCCTAGCCTACCACGAGCCACACCACGAGTTGTGGTCCTCACCACGAGTCGTTGTGGTGGTCGTGGAAGGTGAGGTAGTGTCCATGAAAGAGTGGACTGCCCTAGTCCTCTTCCTTGGCTCTAACCCTCAAACTTAGCCCTCGTTTAGTCTACTTGTTTCCGGACGTCATGGTCGTTTCTTGACGTTTGACCTCTAAAATCACCAAACTAACTTCAATAGCCATTTTTCATCATTTAAACAAGTTTTCAACTATAAACTAACATGTGAGTCTCTAGTTCAACCTACTATATTTAGTCAAGCCTTAGCTAGGTCTTACTAGTTCGTACGAGGTGTAACAAAATCTGATCTTTTATTGGGCCTTAGGCCCAATTTTACCTGTCATAGATTCTAACAAGATAATAGAGAATAAGTGGGCTTAGGCCCAAAAATAACAAAATACAACTTTTGGAATTAAGAGTGGGCCTTTGGCCCAATCTTTTCAATTTCCCGATCTGTTGCATACTCTTTCAGCTCCGGGACCTGTTGGTCGATTTTTATAGCTGGCTGACTCGGATGAAAAAGGAATTTGAGCCATTACGGCTCACCCAAAATGCAAGGAAAAATATGAGAGTTCGTAGCGAACTCGGGCGGATTTCACATGCAACAAAAAAAGAGAATCAAGAGTTAGTATCCAATAATAATAAAATTTTTGAACCTTAACTCTAAATAATAATAGGATTCCTCAATTATAAAATAGCAATGAATTGAAAGGCACACGATTAAACACATTTTTAGGTAAACAAAAGCGAATACATTAAAGTTGGATACATAGCAATCAATTGGCAGTGATTAAATTAATAATGGCCTCTAGAGCGAAAAAGAGCTACTGATTTTCAACATTAAGACTTATCAAAGCTGCCCCAAAACAATTCCAAACCAACTAGAAGTTAAACATGCTATCCTAATCAAACTAATCCCTAAAGAACTGAGAAACTTATCATTAAGCAGTGTTCCAGATCACCAGACAGAGGTACATGATGGTTGAATCGGGAAGCGCATGAAGAGATTTCGCTAAGAACACTATGCTAACTCAAGTTAACACGAAATTAAGATCACACAATACCATGACAAATTCCAGGTTACAAGGAAAGGAAAGAACACGGCACACTAGAATGTAAATATTTGAAAGATGACCACAAGTTGATTGGAACACTCAAACTTAAAATATAAAATCAAGCTATAATCAGAAACCAAAGAAGACAATCAGATTCCCGGAATATTTAGAATTAAAGCAGCTTTAACATGTAAAAGAAACAAACCTCCTAAAGCTAACACAAATAATTAAGCGAAAAAACTCAAACAAAACTTGATAATGTTGTAAAAGCAAAATCTGAGGGAAAAGAGAATACAAGCTACTTAAATATCCATTTGAACATTCTATACAAAGGGTCTTTAACCAGCAGATTAACAAGTCTGTCAAACTATCGTAGCCAACAAACTCAAAAAATTTCTTAACTCATCACTAAATTGAATACATAAGTCAACGCACACACCTAATATGCAAGGGACTCAAAAATCACATTATGAGGCAACAATAGGTACGGGAAAGAGGTTTGATGCACCATGTTTCACTATGAACAGAAGGACTAAAACAGGAATGCTAGAAAAGTAACAAGCATAAAGGTTAAGCAGTCAAGGGGAAATTTGAAAGAAGACAGGGACTAGAAGAGTGGGGCTAATAATCCGGGAAGAGAAAAAAACATCTTACACTTCTAGGTGAGCTCAACAAACAGTCGAGTGGAAAGAACCAAAATGAGCTATAACAGATACGTAATAAGAACTTAACATATTGACAAATACAACACACGATTCAAAATGTTGACACCTTAGTTCATTCGTTCAACTTGAGGTGAAGGAATGAAAGGTATGGTGTCAAATATTAAGCAGTAAAACGGATTCGCCGACATTCAAGAAACAAGCTCGAGAAGAGAAAACAACAGAACAAAACTTTAAATAAAGTCAGAGAAATAATAACGAATATCCAAAGCTTTAACTCGATATTATTCTGACTCAATAAACGACTAAGAACATATACATCACATCGAAACAACATCAACTTAATAGCAGCCAACAACCAGCAACCACAAAATAGAAGTTTTTAGACATCAGGATATCATTCTGAAATACAAGGAGAGGCAGAAAGAATACTATGAAGAAGGAAATATTAACTTTCTCCGGGAACAAAACTCGAACACAATTTACTAACCAGAAATCTGGGCAGAAACTTAAACCCAAACAACAAAACTATTATCTCCTCAGCTTACGAAGTGTATTTAGTGTGTGTTTAAAAGTATTTCTGCTCAAGCTCTCCTTAGTATTTTTGCTCGAAATAAAAATCTAGCCCCAAACCATAAACAAGGAGAAGGTTTATATAGATGGGAATTAGGGTTCGTTTGGGAGAAAACTCAAAAAAATTGGGTAAGAATAAGGCCCAATTCCAATTCAAACTCAAAATCTTTTCCAAAACTAAGGAATACACCAATTTCTTCTGAAATTCCAACAAATTCCGGAAGGGGAAAGGGTGAGACAGATGGACTCGATCGATTCGATTGTCGTTGGATGTCCTTGAGCTCTTGCATGTCATCATCTGCGGGTGTAAGGACGAATTTTCAGTCTGCTATCGCCGAATTTTCTGCACAAGAACAGTACTCAGACTGAGGAAGGAGACGTTGGAAATTGCTTTCCATCTATTTGACGCTTGGAGATGGACACTGTGTCCCTTTCTGTGAACTCGCTACCGCGTGAGGGAGGCGAGGCACATATAAGGCTCGTTTCGTCATTCATGTGCACTGTTGTTTCCGTGTTTTGACGTTGTGTATTGTTACAGCTTTGTCACATTGGACTGCTGTAGACGCTGAGCATCTGTGTCTCTTTTGAACAGGGATTTGGGCCGGGTCATGGTAAAAGGACATGGGTTGGGGTCTGGAAATTGTTGAATTGGGCTTGGAATTGGAAAGCTGAAGAAATGGCTAAGGAAATGTAATCAAACAAAGCCCAAATGAATTTCAAAATGTAACCAAATTGAGATTAATGATGGATTTTGTCAACATTTAATCAAGATGAATTAACGTGAATTAATTAATGAGCTTCTCAAACTTAACGAAATAAAATAATTAATTCGATTATAAGCTAACCAATTTCAATAACTCAAAATTATAACTATAAATTATACTAGACTAAATTAGTAAAATATTTACTAAAACAAGGTAGAAATATTTTTATATGGTTTTTAAATATTTATAAAATATACTAATTATATATATATAAAACTATATGAAATATATTTATCATTTTAAAAAATTGTAATAAAGTGACAAAACTATATAACAAACTTACTTGAAAAATATTTGAAATTTTATAAAGTCGATTATTTTAAATCGTTTGGGGATTTAAGAAGCTCGGAAATTAATTATTATCGAGGAGGGCCAAAATTGAGTGTCAACAACTGTCCCTCATTTGACTTGGATTGATTAAAGAAGTTCGAGGAAAATAAAATTGACGAATCCAATTTTGGCCGACCACATCTTCATCTTTAGGAAAAGAGATTTGGTACAGACCTTAGGAATTATGTCAGAACCCCAGAAGTGGGTTTCCTACATATCTCAGGCTATATGAGAATTTAGGCCACTTGTAGTTCGATACACTCGATTTGACACACAATTTTGAAAGAATTCAAAAGTCATCCCGATATCAAATTATGAAGAGATTGGAATGCTCGAGAATAAGATTTAGGGGTGAATGTCAGAATACAACCGAGTTTTCAACACTGATCCCGCCTACATATCCCTCAACTTAGGGAATCAAGCTGTTTGTAGTTCGACTCAATCGGTTGAAAAAGAAATCCATTATGTAGGATAACTTTTGGTTTTGAAAAAATGACAAAGTAAGTCGAGTATGAAAAGGAGACTTGCAACCTCTTAGCCATTAATGTGGCGCGCTTCACACCCATAATTAAGAACTTACACGGACATAATTTCCAAAGCTCTTGGTGCATTGTCACTTGGATTAGAAGGCTGCTTCTCGTGAAAACCAAAAAATTTCGGATGCGAAACTGAAACCGATAGACCTAAGAAAAACCCATATGCCTTTTTATAGGGGTGTGTTTTCATTGTGGTGGAAGTCGCTCCTCAGCTCGCGTCCTAAGAGTTTGGTACTCCTCTTTGGACTATGTCCCAGTTCGCTGCTAAGAAAAAGTTCCACGTTGTGCTGCATCCCTTTTTATGGCATCCGCACCTGTGGTTTGTTTTGAGAATTCATCCTCTCGGATGCTCTCGACAAAAACTGAGATAAAACTCATTAGCATAAAATGCAATTCAAAATGGGGAGATAGTGTCTTTTACCATGTTGACACTTAATTTTCTCTTTGAACATTTGACGTCAACTTCCTTAGGTTTGACACAAAGCAAATAAAGCTCGTGACTCATATTTTCAATATAATCTTCAATGTACTCTTCATTTGATGTCAAAGTAATAAAATAGGCTGATGTAATAAGTTGTTAGTTCTCTTGATGTCATTGTTGATGGTTCTCTCGAGGTCGTTCTTGCAAATGATAATGATGTAGCTGATGTTGATTTTCTTGTGATGGGTGAATCTTTCTCTTACGATGCACGACTCCTTTCTCTTGTGACGCATGACTCATTTCTCTTTGATGCATGATTTCTTTCTTTTTGTGACGCATGACTTATTTCTCTTTGTGACGCATGACTCCTTCTCTTTATGACGCATGACTCCTTCTCTTTGTGACGCATGACTTCTTTCTCTTTGACGTATGACTTCTTTCTCTTTGAGGCATGACTTCTTTCTATTTGACATATGATTTCTTTCTTTTTGGTGCATGACTCCTTTCTCTTTGACGCATGACTCCTTTCTCTTTGACGCACTTCTTTCTCTTTGATGCATGACTTCTTTCTCTTTGAGGCATGACTTCTTTCTCTTTGACGCATGACTTCTTTCTCTTTGACGCATGACTTATTTCTCTTTGATGCATGACTTCTTTCTCTTTGAGGCATGACTTAATTTCTTTGACGCATGACTTCTGTCTCTTTGACTCATGATGATGTTTGCGTAATCAAGACACAACTTCCAATGCAAGTGTCTATGATCGTACAATAGTAAATAAGCCCAACCAAGGGTTGGGGTCGAGTCTCAAGGGAGTGGGATTTTGATTAATAGAAAAATAAAATTAAGTTCTAATTAGTCATAGCTAAAAACATTGTCGAATACAAACATGCTAAATCTAAGGGGTGACACAAAAGTATCAAATAACAATGGGGGTTTGTAACAAGTAAGCAAAAATCAGTGAAAATGCAAAGAGTACTAATCAAGGAGATGAGATTCTTGGGAGGTGATAGGAATACGGGTTAAACTAGATCATTGGGTACATGCTTTTGATAGTAAATTCGTTGAATATTTGTGACTAGGATAGACCATAGTGGGGGTAAATTCTTTCTCGAGCAACTTACCCCGAATCAACTCGGTTTCTCTCGAACAACGAGTTGCCGCATGAAGAACAACCTCTTCCTTATCCCACTCACTATCTCGAGCTGAGTATGTGGGAGAAGGATTAGGGTTCACTCTCTCGAGCTGAAGCTCATGTCGATCCAATCCCACTGGCCATCAATTTAGTAGTCTTAATTTTACGACCTCTCTCTCGAGCAAGCCGAAAACACAAAGGTGAAATCATATTTGAAATTATAATTTCATTAAGTTCCAACACAACTGCTAAACGAAATCACATTTAAACAATGATTAAACTATCAACAAGCAAGACCCAACAATTAACTTAACCCATATTCACAAAATCACACCCCAAGAATTGAGATTTTAGCTAGACATGTATAAGAGATAGAAGTTTATACCAATATGAGTTTGCATTTAAATGGGTATGAAGATTTAAGTCTCAAAACAAGTCAAGAGTGAAGAATCCACAAGACCCAAGTCCAAAATCTTGGAGTTGAAATCCTTTGAACCTTCAAGTTCTTCAAAACCCTCTCCAAACTTAGAACTCAAAAATAGAAGCAAAGTCTAAAAAATTATTGTTCAAAGCTAAAAGTTTGATCCTAGAATAATAATTCTCAATGAGTATTTGTAGTTTTCAAAAATCTATGCTGCGAAGGATCACTCGGCAAGGTTAGTCGAAATCGCCGATCAACTCGGTGATCCGCCCTTTGGTCTAGTTCATCATCGTCTTGCGTTAGCCTTCAGCATCGTCATGTTTTGGATCATTAGGCGACATAGAACTGATTCGTGAAACTGCTCGGCGACACGCCGACTGCTCCTTTCCACCGCCGATTTGATCCTTTCCTTCAGGGCTCAGCACACTGGAACAAAAGGGAAGGATAAGTGATACGCTCAAATTACACCTCCTTTCAGAAGCATAAGCGATCGTTATCAAGTAAAGAACCCAGCTTGTAGGTTGGGGTCGATCCCACAAGGAAAATGGTTTAGACTTTACTTTTAACTAACAATTATATTCAATTAGTCAAGTTATCTCCAGAAACAGATAATAAAAGGGGGGGGGGGGTTTGTGTTTATGTAAAACAAATAGCAGGAATTTAATAAGTAATCAATAATCAAACTCAACTTAGGTTGTTATCAAGATAAGAGAAATAACTAGGGTATACGTGTTCCCCACAATCTCATAACGCAGCAATCCTAGTAACAACAATCCCTTTTTTTTTTAGTGTATTACATGCAAAGTGATAAGTTAGGTATCTCTAAATCCTTGGTCCGGCATCTAGAAAATTTCACCCCGCACCTTGGTCCGGCTACGTGTGTATAATTTACTAACCCTTACCTTTACCTCATAT
>JAJOOS010082327.1:0-10958 GCA_029582725.1 Solanum chiquidenum
TTGCTAATAATTATATTAACATTTTGCAAAAATAATTTAGCAAAAACTACTAATCTACCCGAAATTAGGCTTTAGACGAACCTAATTAGTGGTGTGTTAGGTATAATAATATATAGATTCTATAATACTATTATATATTTGTTGGGTTTATAATTATATGCCATAAAAATATTTTATATCACGTTAAATTTATTTAAATAATAAATATAACTAAGTGATATTTGAGGATAAAAGCTTTAAGTTAGTGATTCTTGAAGATAAAAACTTTAAGTTGAGTGGTTTTATTGATACAAAATAAAGTTTGATAACTTTACTAGATATTTTTTCATAGTTCAGTGACTTTTTATAGATATTGACTCAATTTTTGTTGTTAGAATAATGAAGAGATCTCCCACAGAAACTTGAATTTTATATAATTTTGTTCATATCTTATACTTAATTTTGCTTCCTTCTGTGTGTTTTCTCCTTTGATACTCTCATTTCCATTAAAATTTCAGTTTGAATTGTTAAACGAACTTGAAGAATTAATTTTTAGGCAACGAAAACCCCCAACATCATCTAATTCCATTCTTTCCAATGCAGGACAACCTGATAGTAAGTTCAAAATTTCATCATCTTTTAAGATCACACTCTCCAGCTTTAGGCTCTTTAGAAACTTCCAGACTATAACCGCATCATTAAAGCAACACTGTCTCAGATATAATGTTATCAACGACGAACAGTTGCAAAAAGATTCAGGCAATACACATGATTCATGTGTGTAGGAGGACAAGAATACAACATGTTTCACTTCCCTTTCAACAGCAAAACTAAGCCATCGTTTAATTTGAGAGGTATAGTTAAAAAGTTGCGTGCCGTCGAGTTCAAATTTTGTTATTTTGGAAGAAACGAAACCATTTAATACATGGTTAACGAAGGATACAAACTTTTCAATATCCAGGCAACAATTCTCATCCCTGGGTTCATAAAAAACTCTGTAGGATTCCTGAGTGAAAATTAAGTTATAAACAAAAGTCCAAAGAAAGTGCCACCTTTTAGAGAGAAGGCATGTTGTGAATGCATCCTTTGTCGGCAAAAGAGAGAGAATTTGAACAAGGAGTGCGTCTGGCAATTGACTGATCCAATCTAGGGTTTCGATTTCAGCAACACACAATTTCTCTCTCTTCAACAATGGGGGATTGATCATGTTGCTACTACCGCTATCTTCGCTCAACCACCCGTCGCTTCGCCTCACCGTCGCCTCCGCCTGGTTTTGGTTTATGTAATACGGTAACAATAAGTAACGAAAAAGACAATGACAATTTAGTTTTTGTAATATTTATATGAGAAAAAAACCATAAGTAACCTATTAAGGAATAAATATTAGTCGTTCTACCTTTTAGAGTTTGTTTGGTACTGCTATTAAAAATTACTTATTTTTAGAATTATTATTTAAAAAAATACTTTTGAAAAATAGGAATTTATGTTTGACTAATTCATTTGAAAAATGCTTTTGATAAAACAAATCATGTTTGATTAATTTTTTTTTAAAAAAAATGTTTTTGAGAGTCAAATTACGAAAAAGAAAAAAGTATCAATGTACTTTTTAATATTAAGACTATTTTATAGAGAGAAACTATTTTAAATATTTATTAAATTTTTTTAATCCAATTCTTTTTTGGACAATTAAAAACATTTTCCATTACCAAAATGAAGTTGTACAGAGTTCAAACCGTTGTAGTTGTCATAGCAAGTTGATACACAGTTGGTGTCAAAGTTTATATTGTGTGTCTACTCCCTTTTCCGTTAGCATATGCATGTATTGAAGAACAATACATTCTAAATTCTAATTATATCTTTATTTACGTCTAACCTGCATTCATTACGTGCATCCACCTAAATAACCACACGCTCAAAAGCACCATTCAGTTATTAATAAATAGTGACAAACACAGAAATCCACCTATTAGCTTGGGAGTACAATTCGAGAATCCATGTATTGAAGAACAATAAATTCTCAGATAGAAGTTAGTAAATTTTTATCCTTTCTAAAGAGTACATTTCTTGGAGAAGCAACATCTCTACTTAACCAGTCAACCTTATTCTTACAAGGAATATTTCCACTATGTATCTGGGTTGGAACAAGTTGATAGTACGCCTATTTATGTCTCCATGTTCCCCACATAGGGATAAAAAACGGAACGATGGATGGGAATTTTTTGTCGCTATGCATAGGAGACCTCTAACGACGGGCTACTAGCTTGGTAGTAGAACATGCCCTTGAGTGATAATAGCTCAGTGGTAGAACATGGCATTGATAATTGCCCAAATTATGACCTCTCCACAACTTCTGTATTTCATCTATTTAGTTAACGTTGGACCATAAATTCTCAAATATTTTAGCAAAATCAAATTTTGATGAATTTTTCAACATGTGTTTGGTTGATGGCTGATGCAAGGGGAAGGGGTAGAAAAAAAAACTCTTTTGGCAACTCATCTGTTTATAAAAAAGATCTCTCTGCTTTGAGATGAAAAATCTGGTGATTATTATTATAAGTCCCTTTTTAAAGAGGCTAAATTGGAGCACATTTCTGCATCGTCTCAGTTTTTTTTCCTCATAATCAGATTTATGCAAATTCAAAAGAATTGGAGCAATACGTTTTTATCAAACTGCATAATCACAATCGGATGTATAATTTTCTTTTGTATCAATAAAATCAGGGAAAAAAGTCTGAAATATATCTGAACTTTGACCAAAATTGTTGTTACGATACCAAACTTTGGAAAGGACCTTTTACCTCCCTGCACTATTTAATAGCGTATTTTAAAGGTATATATGTGCCCACGTGGACATAAAAAAATATTGCATAATTATAAATAGTAATGTGTCCACGTGGGCACATATATACCTTTAAAATACACTATTAAATAGTTCAGGGGAGTAAAAGGTCATCCATAAAGTTTGGTATCGTAACAGCAATTTCGACCAAAGTTGGAGTATTTTTCAGACCCTTTTCCCATAAAATCACTCAACTTAAACTTTTTACCTTCAAAAATCACTCAACTACATTCATTAATAAAATAAATTTAATATAACAAAATAAAATATTTTTATGCATGCCATGTAATTATGAACCCCATAAATAAATAAAATTATAAAAATATATTTATTATTATATACGACCCACCCACAAATTAGATACATCTAAATAGTAAATAATTTCTAATTAAGAATAGAACTGGAGAACGTTGCTCCAGGAAATTACCAAAAGATCGATCTAGCACTGCACTTTCAACTTGACCGCATGCTTTAACATCATTATTTGCTAATAATTATATTAACATTTTGCAAAAATAATTTAGCAAAAACTACTAATCTACCCGAAATTAGGCTTTAGACGAACCTAATTAGTGGTGTGTTGTGTATAATAATATATAGATTCTATAATACTATTATATATTTGTTGGGTTTATAATTTATATGTCATAAAAATATTTTATATCACGTTAAATTTATTTAAATAATAAATGTAACTAAGTGATATTTGAGGATAAAAGCTTTAAGTTAGTGATTTTTGAAGATAAAAACTTTAAGTTGAGGCCAATTCTGCACCGCCTCAATCTTCTGAGTATCAACTTTAATTCCCTCTCCAGACACAATATGGCCTAAGAATGCCACAGACTCAAGCCAAAACTCACACTTAGAGAACTTGACATACAACTCCTTACTTTTCAAAGTCTGAAGAACTATCCTGAGATGACTAGCATGATCTTCTTCATTCCTTGAATAGATTAGTATGTCATCAATGAAGACGATAACAAACATATCTAAATAAGGTTTAAAGACTCTATTCATAAGGTCCATGAACGCTGCTGGTGCATTAGTCAAACCAAAGGACATGACCAAAAACTCATAATGACCTTAACGGGTCCTGAATGCTGTCTTTGGAATGTCACATTCCCTTACTTTCAACTGATGGTAACCTGATTTGAGGCCTATCTTAGAAAAACAAGAAGCACCCTGAAGCTGATCGAAAAGATCATCAATCCTTGGAAGAGGATACTTATTCTTGATGGTAACCTTGTTTAATTGACGATAATCTATACACATCCTAAGGGAACCATCTTTCTTTCTCACAAACAAGACTGGAGCGCCCCAAGGTGAGACACTTGGTCGAATGAAGCCCTTATCTAATAAATCTTTCAACTGCTCTTTCAACTCAGCTGGTGCCATTCTGTATGGAGGAATAGAGATAGGACGAGTATCTGGAATAAGATCTATACCGAAGTCTATCTCTCTCTCAGGAAGGACTTCGGGAAGATCATCTGGAAAGACTTCTGGAAACTCTTTTACTACTGGAACTAACTGGATAAGAGGTATCTCAGCACTTGAGTCATTAACTCGGACTAAGTGATAGACACACCCCTTAGAAACTAACTTCCTTGCCTTAAGGTACGAAATGAAACGACCCTTAGGCATTGCTGAACTGCTTTTCCACTCTAAGACTGACTCATTTGAAAACTGAAACTTGACTACTCGAGTTCTACAATCAACTGAGACATAACAGGCATGAAGCCAGTCCATACCAAGAATGACATCAAAGTCTACCATGTCTAACTCAATTAAATCAGCCATAGTACTCTTGTGATTGCCGGAGACGGGACAATCATGATAGACCCTCTCTGCTAGAATAGACTCACCAACAGGTGTAGAAACATTGAATGGTTCACTAAGTTGCTCAAGAATAACATCAAAGTTCATAGCAACATAAGGAGTTACAAAAGATAAACTCGCTCCTGAATCTAGCAAGGCATAAACAGTAAAGTCAAAGACTCGAATCATACCAGTAACAACATCTAGAGACTTCTCTTGCTCTTGACGACTGTTGATAGCATACAAGCGGTTTATTCCTCCGTCAGTACCAGAAGTATCTCATCGAGGTGCAGCCTTGTCTGGTGGAGCAACTGAAGAAGACTAGGCTCTATTGCCCCCATTACCCTGTCTATTCTTTGGACACTCTCGCATGAAATGTCCACTCTGACCACATTTGAAACAACCAATGGAGCCTTCACGACAAATACCTGAGTGGTTCCTACCACACTTGGCGCAGGCAGGAGGCTTACTACCCCCTTGCGCTACACTAACTTGTGAATAGATAGGTTTAACTCTAGAATTTTAACCATAGTACTCACTCTTGTTCTTAGATGCAGGTGCACTAGCAGATGATGGAGCAGGTCCATTCTGTTTCTGTTGAAAAGACGACCGGTTTGCATTACTCTTCTACTGCCCGGACTCATTCCCTGTCTTAGCTCTCTTGTTCTTGAACTCCTCTCTATCCCTCAGTGTTTCTTCCTCTACCTGATGCATATAGACCATCAACCTCGAGATGTCCATGTCTCCAATAAGCATTGCTGCTCGGCCCTCCTTGCTTGACAGGCGACCCAAACCAGCAACAAACAAACTTATCCTACTCCTTATGTCCGCAACTATTTCAGGAGCATAGCGAGATAGTTGGGGGTGAACTTCAACTCATACTCATGCACACTCAAAGAATCCTGCTTTAGTGTGAGAAACTCACGTACCTTAGCCTCTTTTAGTTCTCTGGGGCCTCCTCAAAACATGCCCAACTCGCAGGTGGTGCATTCTCAGCTCTACCCCCTTTCCACTGATCAAACCAGGTCCTAGCAACATTCTTCATTGATATGCAACTAGCTCAACTCTCATAGTATCAACAACATGCATCACATCGAACACCTTTTTCAGTTCCTCAATGAAATTCTCTGGATCCTCTCCAGTGCTCGAACCAGTGAAACTTGGGGCATTCATCCTCAAGAACTCACGAATTCTTGAAGTGTCAACCTCTTTTTGCCGAGCTCCTCTCTGCTGCCCAACCTGATTGGTCACAACTTGGCTAAGCATTCTTATAGCTTCTCTAAACTCAGCATTAGAGACCTCTCCTTGCGGTTGCACTTCAGGTGCATTATGTAATTCTTGCTCTTCAACATTCCTCCTAGCTGGACGACCTCTGACTGCTCTTCGTGGAGGCATGATTATCTGAAAACACGCACAAGCACGAATTAGAGGGAAACTTTTTAGAGATAAACTCTAACGCATGAAAAGAGTGTGAAAGAAGTGAGATAGTTCCTAAATGTTGCAGCCTCCTAATTATAGATGTGGCGCGCTTCACACCGATAACTAAGACTCTACAGACACGGCTTAATAGACTCCCTAGGACTCTTGAACTCTGTGTTCTGATACCAAGTTTGTCACTCCCCGAGTCTACACCCTGGACGTGGCCGGCACTCAAAGACCATTGTTGTCCCCAAGCAAACCCTTAGCCTGGCTACTTAACTCAGCGGAAGACTTAACTCAACACAATATAAGGTCATAAAACAACTTAAATGATAATAAACTGGCCAAAATGACACTTAAGTCATTAAACAACATCTGAAGGATAAAGAAAGACATATGCTTTAATAACTATCTGACTGTCTATGAAGCCGCTAAAATACTAAGATAGATGTTGGGACAAACCCCACAACATCCTAATAAATGAAAAACTGAAAGCGAATAAAAGAGTCCTCTTGAATGCAAGGAGGCTCACCACTGACTCTGAGCTGCTCAACTGTATCAACGAGGCGCTGGATGCTGATCCTGGTTACCTGAATCTGCATCATAAGACTATGCAAGCCAACTGGCATCAGTACATTGAATGTACGAGTATGCGAGTTGGAATGCTAAGAAACATAGGCTAGAAGGAAATCTGAAAGAAACTGAATAACTTACATGGCTTAACTCAACTCAACCTGACTGACTCATTTCAATATAGAGCAATTTAAAACAAGTGCAATATAAAGAAAAGCTGTTTAAAAAAAACATGCTATAAAATATGTGTGTATACAAAGATACAATAAATCTGAGATGTATGTAGAAATACAAATGAACTAATGTATATAAAAATACAATAACTGATGTGGGAGTTTCTCTAACCGACAACCATCACATAAGAGCTATAGTGATGATACAACGATCAACTTCACGCTGCCAGAGCATCCTATACCCGTCCAAAGGTATAGAACCTGAACTGCCTAATGGATCCACTAGTCTAATTTGAAAAGGATTCATCCAAAAAATATGAACCTCTTCTACCCATGGTGGCTACATGGTTCTATGGGGGCTGTAGGCTCTTTGAACGTTCCCCCAATTCGGTAATCAATACTACTCCAAAAAATGTACTGGCTCTTATGTTTTTAAAACATATTTCTTTCTGCTAATTTGAGATAATTGGTCAAAAACTTAGCTCAAAGGTTATCCT
The DNA here is from genome assembly GCA_029582725.1 of Solanum chiquidenum. Taxonomy (NCBI): domain Eukaryota; kingdom Viridiplantae; phylum Streptophyta; class Magnoliopsida; order Solanales; family Solanaceae; genus Solanum; species Solanum chiquidenum. Next base: position 7,296 of record JAJOOS010082327.1, read on the forward strand.
GGAAATCAAAGTTTCCCTTCTTGCTTCATTTAGAAAGTGATTACTCTTTTTTGAAAACTAGCCCGAAGGCTCTTTGGAAATCTCAGTTTCCAATCTTGTTTAAATGTGAAAACATTTCTTTTAAACTTCTTTGGGAATACATAGTCCCCATATACCTCTTTGAAGAAAAGAACTTCAAACCATATCTTTAATCTTGCTTAACTTTAAAACCTGAGTCTTAAAACGACGTTAAAACATTGTTAAAGACCCTTAAACGAACTTGAATTTTAGAAATATATAAAAGTTCTACAAAATTATATATTATAAACAGATATACTCATAATTTAGCCAAACTAACATGTTTATATAATATTATTTCCATATTACTAGAAATTTAGTAGTACTACAAAGTATCTAGGAGAATACAATGAATAAAGTAAAGAGCCCAAAATCTTCTTTTTAGCAAATTTAATGGGCTAAAATATTACTAGAAATTTAGTAGTACTACAAAGTATCTAGGAGAATACAATGAATACAGTAAAGAGCCCAAAATCTTCTTTTTAGAAAATTTAATGGGCTAAAAACTTTTAGTTTAATTGTGGGTCAGGTGGAAAAGATAGTGTACTATTTTTGAGATAACTCAAAAAGTAGACATCAGATATTCATTTCCAACACCTACTTACTTTTCCCATGCACCAATCTAATCCCAATGGGTATAAGAGTGTTGACACAAAATAAAAATCAAAGCAACTATTGATGTATGTATTTTGGGTTTGAATTCTTTGAAACAAAGTTGCATTTGGTAGGAAATGATTTACCTTTAAAGTGGAACTTTTTTACGTAAATTTGGATTAGTTGAACAACAAAATAAATATAAAAAACCGTGTGAAAGACGAACCACTGGAATATCTAGAGCTACTTAGTATTTGTATTGGTGCATATAGTAAATATCGCGTGAAATTAGTCGAGATGTATATAAAGTGATATGCATACCATGATTATTAAAATCAAATTAAAAAAAATAAAACATAGGAGTTCTTAATCGATGACCTTGGACTGAATGTTGGCCTTTACGGCCCAAACTAAAAGTAAAGCCTAAACCAAAAGACTTAGGCCCAAGTTCCCTATATGTCCTAAGTGGAATATTCAAGAAACATTGAAGAATCACCAACATGGATTGTGGTACCGTAGGATTGCTCTACCCTTAACTAGAGGTTTCGATTTCAAATCCTGAGTATGAAATCATCTTAGAAGCATCACCCCCAATGGATTATATTTTATCATTTTAAATATAGTCGGCTCTCACGTGAAACTAAAAAAAAGTCTAAATTCATAATTTTTTCTTACGTAACATCCTAGGTTGGAACCAGTTGATAGTACACCCTATTTATGTCTCCATGTTCCCCACATAGGGATAAAAAACGGAAAGATGGATGGGAATTGTATGTCACCTTATGTATAGCAGATCTCGAACAACGGGCTACTAGCTCGGTGGTAGAACATGCCCTAGATAATAGCTCAGTGGTAGAACATGCCAATGATAATTGCCCAAATTATGAGTTATGACCTCTCCACAACTTTTGTATTTCATCTATTTAGTTAGCGTTGCACCATAAATTCTCAAATATTTTTGGCAAAATCAAATTTTGATGAAATGTGTTTGGATGATGGCTGATGCAAGGGGAAGGGGTAGAAAAAAAACTCTTTTGGCAACTCATCTGTTTATAAAAAAGATCCCTCTGCTTTGAGAAGAAAAATCTGGTGATTGTTAGGTATAAGTCCTTTTTTAAAGAGGCAAAATTGGAGTACATTTCTGCATCATCTCAATTTTTTTCCTCATAATCAGATATATGCAAATTTAAAAGAATTGGAGCATACCGTTGAAAATAAAATAAATATTCAAGTCGAGGCTTGAATTTTTGGCTTTCTTTAGATGAGATTCAAGCTCACTGCAACATATAACTCTTTATTACCAAACTCTAGATAAAAGTTAAGTCAAAAGCTCCACCGAAAGAACTTTTTTTTTTTTCTAATAGTCAATTTGCATATTTCTGTTTAGTTTCTAAGTTATATAAGTTGTTTATAGAAATCAACAATAGGTTCCTAAACTTCATACCAAGTCAAACTATAACCAAACAAATTGAAACCAGTAAGTATTTATTATATGAGGTAAACAATGTAGATTTCTTTCCTCCACAAAAAAAAAAGCCCCACAGAGGGACCCCTACTCTCTATATATGCAAGGTATAAAAAAAAAACGTTTCATAATATGCTAATTATCATTAAAAAGATGGTTTGCAGATTTGCACATGTTTATAGGTCCAACAAACAAGAGTTGCAAGTAAATCTCAACATGCACAATATCTAAAATACAACGAACAACAATTTCATGAGAAACAAAACTACCATAACATTTGGTATACCATAAAGGTAAATTCAAAAGAAGAGTAATTAGTCATGATTGCTGAAGCTAATCAATTTGTAGTCTAGTCCCGAAAAACTTGATCCGTGAAGATAAAATTGGCATTGGTGGGGTATCTTGAGAGATACAACTTGTCAAACAATCCAGAGAAAAAATTGCACCAACAGTTTGTTAAACATTTCTTACATTTCTTGCACATTCTGCTCTTTGATATGACAAGAAACTTCTTCAAAATCGTTGCATTCTTTAACAGAAGTTGTGAAAGCTTAACAAGTCTGCGAAAGCCCCGTTTTCTTTTTTGCCTGTTTAAACACACCAGGATGGAGTTGACAATCGTAATATTCTTGAGGTTGGGAAACACAATGCTTGAAATCCAACTCTGCAGATCGGTATTGTTTTCCTCAAAGTCGCAAAAGTAATTATCAAGCTGGAAACAAAGACACTAATCAGGACCAACCAAATGCAAGTCAGCCTTATGGAAATTGATTATTTCACAGTATTAGTGTCCTGTACTGAAAAATTTCAGAACCAACTAATCATAACGACACTAGGAAAATGATAATACTGATTGTTCCTATCAATGGCATAGGATAACCAAAGTAAAGAGTTATAGCGCAAAATTCATCTTCTTTCAGAGAACATATGCCACAAATAAAGCAACAAAATATCCATACCGAAGTGTAGCCTTACAATGACAAAAGCAAAGATTGTTCCTATCAATGGCATAGGATAACCAAAGTAAAGAGTTATAGCGCAAAATTCATCTTCTTTCAGAGAACATATGCCACAAATAAAGCAACAAAATATCCATACCGAAGTGTAGCCTTACAATGACAAAAGCAAAGATTGTTCCTATCAATGGCATAGGATAACCAAAGTAAAGAGTTATAGCGCAAAATTCATCTTCTTTCAGAGAACATATGCCACAAATAAAGCAACAAAATATCCATACCGAAGTGTAGCCTTACAATGACAAAAGCAAAGATTGTTCCTATCAATGGCATAGGATAACCAAAGTAAAGAGTTATAGCGCAAAATTCATCTTCTTTCAGAGAACATATGCCACAAATAAAGCAACAAAATATCCATACCGAAGTGTAGCCTTACAATGACAAAAGCAAAGATTGTTCCTATCAATGGCATAGGATAACCAAAGTAAAGAGTTATAGCGCAAAATTCATCTTCTTTCAGAGAACATATGCCACAAATAAAGCAACAAAATATCCATACCGAAGTGTAGCCTTACAATGACAAAAGCAAAG